>CM024239.1:72551907-72613280 GCA_013421045.1 Propylea japonica | reverse complement strand
TTCCACTGTAGGTATGTGAAAAATTTAAGAAAAGCCCTGAGCAGGTGCTTTTTAAGCGCTCGTTCATTGATGGAGCAGTAATGCTATTAGGTACCTAAAAATGGGACTTGAGATTCAGGCTATGTTTATGAATAACAAAATCTCAGCACTATCGGAATTATATTCTGGAAATTATTCAAGAAATGAAAATGTAATTAAAATGAATTCTAAGGTTCTGATGATGCGATCCTCTTGAAATTGTGCATGGAACATTCAGTATATCAATGTTCCCTCACAAAAAATTCACTCGAATCGGTTGTCTTGTTAAGGAAATAGAGAGATTCTTCTCTCAATATTCCAATTGAATTTTCTATGGTTCTGTTAACACTATGACCAGAATATTTTGCATGCGGCTTATTATGAGCATCTTGCATGTGGCCGCAACAGTTCATTTTGATTGGTTTCGTTTTGTCTGAGATATTGAGGAACAAAATTATGAATGGCCATATTTTATGAAACACCCCGTACGATTTGGCAGGTTAACGAACTTAACCGAATCATTTGGGAACCGAACTCACTCTGAAAATCTCGAGTATCTAGAACAATCTCTTCGAAAGTTATCGTGCTAACGGCCGGACGGCCCCACGAACAGAATTGAATTTGACCACAGATTCATCATCACGGAGTCCAACCCTATCGTTTGAGACCATTTTCGGCTCAAAATTCGAAAATAACAGACATTTGTACTAAATGATATAGCAGCCGTTTGATTAGAACGAACGCACAAAAACGGGCCATTCTCCATGAGCTTTTCTGAATATCTACAGCTAGTCATGGAAATTTGATATTTTCCACTCTGAATAAACGAAATGTGAGTGTAGAGTCATTTTCCTGTCAGACAACTATACTCTGTTCACGAAAGGTTGAGCCGTCGGTTGGCCATGGAAATTTGTCATATTCCACTGTGTATATTAAAATTTTAGGTTATGTTCTTTATTTTCATGTCAAATTGATACGCAATGTTGTCAAAATTGCATAGAGTTCTCTGATAACTCGCAAGCTCGTCGGACGAGGCCGAGTACATTCGGCAACGTTGAATTTATTTTACTTTATGACAGTAAATACTGCCAACTTCAGATAAATAAAGAAACGCCTACTATGTGCTCAAACTTTCGTGAACGGACTATATAGTCCGTTTACGAAAGGTTGAGCCTTCGGTTGGCCCTGACAATTTGACATATTTCACTGTGTATATTAAAATTTTAGGTTATGTTATTTATTTTCTTGTCAGATTGATATGCAATGTTGTCAATATAACATAGAGTTCTCTGATAACTCGGAAGCTTGTCGGACGAGGCCGGGTGCAGTCGGCAACGTTGACTTTATTTTACGTTATGACAACAAATATGCCAACTTCAGATAAATAAACAAACGCCTTCTATGCGCTCAAACTTTCGTGAACGGACTATATGCAACGATTCTACGGTACTTTCGGTTGCCTACCCTACTGATCGAACTAAGCCACTCCCAACGTTAAGAAAGAGACAACACTACATTATTGCAATCGATCAACTGGATTCAGGCATCACTCGAATATTCTACTGTTCAATGGACGGTAAAATTCTCGTCTGATACATTGAATATCGTATGTTTCCGATATGAATTTCCAAACCTGTATAGTATAGCTACTCAAATCGGACAGTTACAATAATTTAGCACAACTCAGGAACACAAAGCCTGGGAACAGTTCAGAAGCTTGAATCTCCCAAAACGAATACAGTTAATATTCTTCTGCGTATTCTGTCAGCCGAAAAAGTAATAAATTAGAAAACATGACAATTTTATTACTCTCGGCTTCAAGCCCCATACGAGAGCTGAACACATTGCAGAGATAATTTCGGTATGACGTATGACATTGCAATATGCGAAAGAATACCGAAATAACACCCAATTCTCGAGTTTTAGATGTTATGGAAATCATTGTTCTCGATTCTGTATTCATTTTTCTAAATTCAAAAGAACTTTGGGTTCATTTTATCCATTC
Organism: Propylea japonica; assembly: GCA_013421045.1. NCBI lineage: Eukaryota > Metazoa > Arthropoda > Insecta > Coleoptera > Coccinellidae > Propylea > Propylea japonica. Next base: position 72,611,257 of record CM024239.1, on the reverse strand, counting down.
ATTCCATTCAGTTTTCATATTTGAATGAACGTATATATAAGGGTATTTATGCAGCAATAATCAATAGAGCATATCTAGCTAGTGGTTAGAGAATCTACGTTTAGTGCGAATGGTCGCGTGTTCAATCCTCGGGGGGTGGTTTCGATTTTTTCAATTTTCTTCACATTTTTTAGTTTGATTTGTTCTGTTTTACTACATGATGTGAAGTCAAACCTTTCTGCGCTTTTGTTCATATTGGAAGAACTCTAAATTGAATTTTAATATCCTGGGAGCTATCGGTTTAATTATATTCCTTGCCGCGTTAAATTTTCCTTATTTCTTGGAAGACAACTGCCAAACAAATGGTTGTATTCTACTCAGAATTGACTGACTCATCTTGAAACACCCATACATTGGTGGAGAAGAAGAAACAACATTTGGTTAATATTTATTTTGTTCTTTTCATAATTTTCTAGGTGGCTTTGATGGGATTCATTTATTAGGTACCTATATCTAATTCTTTCCTGAACTACTTGAAGAATAATATGCTATTATTGCCTTCTTCTACTGTTTTTTTCTTCTTATTTTCAGATAATTATTTCGTCGAAGAACATGCCAACAAACAAGAATTTCTCTATTATGAAAAAGAAGCTCGTCAATATGCTTAAATTCAGCTTATTCTTTGAACGAATCAAATCGTCCAATAACTGCATTTATACGGGGGGATAGAATTTTTTCTTGGGGTTTTTCTATGTTCTTTTGTATCATAAGCAAGGTAACTTCTGTACCCTCAACTGAACTTTTTGGATTGAATTAAATTCAATAATCTTGAGGTGGTTCTAAACAAAATTGTCCTCCCTAACTGCATTGCCTATAATAAGTTTCGAATAAAATTTTCATCTAGAAAAAATTTGCTAACTGTATGAAGTTCCTAGAGTAAACTATAGATCTCCAAAATACAGTTGGATCTACGATTTCAATTAACATTTCAGTGAATGATAATAAAATGTTGTGTGTTATTTTTTTAACAGCATTCCCATATTTAGTCAATTCATAAGCTTAAAATATTTATTCACATAGGTATCAAAATTCCCAAACCCATTGGTATGTAAAACAATATAATGTTGATGAAGTTCATTCAAAAAGCACCCAAACATTTCAGGTTAATGTCAGGAAAAGCTAAGAAAATCTTAAGCGCAAGCGCTAGTCTATTTGAAATCAACAAAAGCAAAAAGCACCTGTACTTGAACCTGACCTATTATAAGCCATAGTAGACTCAATGCACTAGTTAGGAGGGTAACAGTAGGAGAAGAAAAGAAGAAATTAAGCATGACATATTGACGTAAGGGTTCAAACTTATTTGTACATTACTGTTTAAAGGGCAATTTTATTAGGCAGTAATGACAGCGACTGTGAAATCCAGTAAGTCGGTTTCCTTTCATTATAACCACAAAAAAGGTTGGGTTAGGGTCCTGGACCACGGGGCGTAACCACGACAAGAACAGTAAATGCCCTGTTGCCGTATATTCCCCATTGAGAATCATCCGATCCAACACCGGACGTCTGCCTGGCATTTAAACAATTTTCATTTTCATTCCAAACAAATTCACTTTGCGACTAGCATTCTCCTACTAAAGGAAAGGTTTCCAAAAAAAGTGAAGACCTGAGAGCGATGTTTGTCTATTCAATGATTTACATACATCGAAACAGGTTTCACAATCAGATACGTATGGAATGGTTAACAACAGCGGTACCAAAAGCCCTTCAAAACTTCTCCATAGAAAAAAATATTCCTCCAGAATTCGTGGAAAAAGGCACTTCTATTTCGATGTTGCCATTATCTGGTGTAATTTTAAATTAATCAGCTGTAGTGACCGCACTTGATGTATTGTTATTCTCGTTTTGCATGTAGATACGGCAACAGAGCTTGGAACGCTCATACTTGTCGCTTTCTTCGTGCATTGTTTATTCGATTACGCACTTATCCCACAATGATAACTTTAACTTTCACGCCCCGATATTTACGAATTTTCGTCCTTTGGAAACACGTTTTTGTTTCACAAATCTATATTTTCGAAAACGAAGAAAATCGAAAATGCTGTAAATGTAGGTCTGTAGGCCAATTCGCTTACACTTTGCATCAGACAGACATGACTGGCAGTCAAATCAAGGACTGTAACATTTCAAAGTAATTTCGTTTCGATAATTAATGAAAATGGGCATTGTGTTCTAAGAGAGTTCGGATTCCTTCAGAATAGTTCCGAAAGATTAGGTTGAGGGAATTTGAAGATGAACACTCAATTTTAATTCTTTTCTTGATCGAGTCGCCCTTTCACGATCTAAGTAGGTCATAGCGTTTATACACCACGTTGGGTCTGTAGAAATGCGCAACGCTAATTCCTATTCGTAGCAATTTATTATGCAATTTCAGACGTTTTCACAACGAAAATAATGAAAAAGTGAGAAACTTCAATAATATTAAAATTCTTACAAACGTGTGTGTTGACTCTCATTTGGCATGCGTGGGTGTGTGTGCGTAGGTAATTCGTCGTGGAAAATCTAGATCTAGTCAGTAATAATAGCTTAATTTGGGGTATAAGTACATTACAGGTTTACTTAATTACCTATATTTTCCCCAATTTTTGGAATGAAATGCCTAATATTTCGAAGTATTCGTGGACAGATAGATGGGCAAACTTTATGGGATTTCGACAAATCGCTTTTGTTGGCGTTCAATTAAGTAGGTTTACTTACTAAGTTTACTTTACTTAGCTTTGTGTATCATAGGATGTGGGTTAGAAAGATAGATCATTGATCAAAAGAACGAATTCTGACCCCTACTAGTAACCACATCAGTCATACAAATTTTTTGTAAAATATTAAGATCTAGTTACACTTACCTATGTATCCCCAGAAATCAGGAAGTTTCGCTATGAAAACATTAGTTTTGAGGAGTTAATCAATCTTTATTTGATGTTCATATATGAAAGACCCGTTTCAAAAAATTATTGTGTTGAGTTATTACTATTCTAAGAAACACGGTAATAAAGTTTATTGTCATAATTAAATTTTACTTCCTAAAGTTTACTTATAAATTACTTATCGGAGATACAAATAGAAATTAATAGAAAGAGTTTACTTGACGTAAATTTTCATAGGGCTAAATGATCAGATGTGGACTTTTGTTATGTGGTTTTGCCTCCTGATGTATCCAACCTTGCTTCTCTGAAAAATCTTTTCCTGACGACGTCTAGCGAATGCAAGCCAAAACGGTGAATAGAAGAAGTAAAAATGATGGAAAAAGTCCAAATAAGGATTCGATAATTGTACTTATAGTTTCTGTTGTTATACATTGCATTGTTTTATCCATTTGATTACATTATGTGATAAATATTTTCTATTAATACATTTTATTTCGAAAAATTGTACTGATTTCTATCTACTGCGTGATCATTTTATAAGAACTGAAAAACTATCATTGAGTTTTTGAAAGAAAAAGGTTCAAATTATTTCGGTTACTTCAATCATTTTTTCCTCAAAAATCTGACTAAGAATTTAAAAACGAATAATCGCAATTATTTCTGAAAGGTTTTTTTCCGAAAATCGCCGAAAATGCGCATACCAATTATTCCAGTCATGAATGTAATGTAAATTTTGGCGAATAGAGAATTATTTTAATTGATTATATTGAAAATTTTATTCATCTGTTAAATTCGACAGACAACAATGTTCCGACTGATTTTTATTGTTGTTTTAGCCAATGAGCATACAATTAGGCGATAATTTTGCATTAGTGCAAATTATCGATAATTCGCACTTGTGCAAAATTATCAGGTCCTTAAATAAATGCAGACGTAATTATGAACGTTTATTACTTATTAGAGTAACATGAAAAACGGTTTTTTTGAACAACTTACAGCGAACAATACGATTTGATGGATTCACAAAATTTTTATTAATTTAACTCTTGCAATGAAAATGAATCGATAATTGTTGACAAATCTGCTCTCATGCAAGTTAAACTGTTTAAAAGGCACTCGAGCGCTCCGCGCACTCGTCTCTTTTCAACTTAACTTGCATGTGAGCATATTTCCCAAAAATGTTCGATAATTTTCATTGCACTAGTTAAATTACAACTGAAAATCGCGCATGTATTCAAAACGAAACAGAATACTTGAAGTTTAAAGCTGAGTTTATACTTGTAGCGGATTCAACCCACTTTTTATATATCATACACATTCTAAATTTTATTTTCTGATTCCTTCCTGAATCTGAAATTTCATAAATTATATCAAGGCGCTTAGATACCATGTACTTTCGTAGAGTAAAAACTTACCTGTAAAAGAGAATTCTTTTGGCAAGGTCATTACTCGAATGGGTGACACCTATACCTCTGTGAATTCACATTATAGTCTATAGAAGTCTTGCAGAAAATGTTCAGTAACATATTATATGAATCTCAGTTTTACTCATGAATTAAAGAAAATGAAAATAAAATAATTATTGTTTAAGAGCGTCTGGCAGGGGTCTGGAACCGTCATGAGTCTGCCAATGGACAAAGTGGGGTTTCTCAATACTTTTACAAAAAAAAACTATATAAAAAACTGAGTTCTTACAAAAAACGAATTATAGAATCAATATTTGATTCCCTTCTTTACCTCTTACCTGCTGAGATTAAAGCGACCAAGTTTCATACAGATGGTCGAAATTCTTACAAAATGAGAAAGGCTGTCAATAAAACAATAAACAAATTAAAAAAATACATTAATAGCATGTTTTTATTGTAAACATATACAGAAAAAACGTTGAATAGAAGAAGCAAATATGATGGAAAAAGTCCAAATAAAGATTCGCCGATAATTGTACTTATAGTTTTTGTTGTTATACATTGCATTGTTTCATCCATTTGATTACATTATGTGATAAAATAATATTTTCTATTAATACATTTTATTTCGAAAAATTGTACTGATTTATATCTACTTCGTGATCATTTTATAAGAACCAAAAAACTATATCTTTGAGTTTTTAAAAGAAAAAGGTTCAAATTATTTCGGTGATTTCAATAATTTTTTCCTCAAAAATCTGACTAAGAATTCAAAAACGAATAATCGCAATTATTTCTGAAATGATTTTTTGCGAAAATCGCTGAAAATGCGCATACCAATTATTCCAGTCATGAATGTAATGTAAATTTTGGCGAATAGAGAATTATTTTATTTGATTATATTGAAAATCGCGCATGTATTCAAAACGAAACAGAATACTTGAAGTTTAAAGCTGAGTTTACTTGTAGCGGGATCAACCCACTTTTCTGACATATTATACACATTCTAAATTTTATTTTCTGATTCCTTCATGAATCTGAAATTCCATCGATTATACCATGTACTTACGTAAAGAAAGAACTTACCTGTAAAAGAGGATTCGTTTGGCAAGGTCATTACTCGAATGGGTGACACCTATACCTCTGTGAATTCACATTATAGTCTATAGAAGTCTTGTAGAAAATGTTTAGTAACATATTATATGAATCTCAGTTTTACTCATGAATTAAAGAAAATGAAAATAAAATAATTATAGTTTTAGAGCGTCTGGCAGGCGTCTGGAATGGTCATGAGACATGAGTATCTGCCAATGGACAAAGTGGGGTTTCTGATACTTTTACAAAAAAAACTATATACAAAAACTGAGTTTCTTACAAAAACGAATTCTAGAATCAATTTTTGATTACCTTCTTTACCTCTTACCTGCTGATATTAAAGCGACCCAAATTTAATACAGATGGTCGAAATTCTTACAAAATGAGAAAGGCTGTCAATAAAACGATAAACAAATTAAAAATATACATTAATAGCATGTTTTTTATTGTAAACATATACAGAATAGGTACAAAGAGTATGTATATCGTTGAGTTATTAACATTGGGTCTGGTACTCTGGTACACTTTATAAGTTGATGTTAGTAGGTAATAGGTATTGGTTTTTTATTTCATCGCTGTGTAGAGTGAAAAATTTAAAAGAATATTTTTCTACGAGCTTATATGTCAACTTTCTATTTTATAGTCATTTGATAATTCGATGAGTAACATAATTTCTGTTGTCTTCAGGCTTGCAGCCATCTTCACTGCTTCCTTCGCCCTACTGATGATGTATCTTGAGATGATAGTCTTTGAATTTGGGAGGTTCCTTCATAATTGGAAGATTTTTGCGTTCTTTATCAATTTCTCAACCGGATATCCTTGCTGAATCCATTTCACCAAAAATCTGCACGGCGTCAGAGGCTACTTGTTCGCCATGTCGGAAGCGAACAATGGGCTATAGACGCAGTATATGTATTCTTATATCTGAAAACAAGCATAGAAATGTTCGATAAAGAACAAAATATACATACTTAAGCTTTACAAATAACATAACATAAAATAGCATTACGGTATCTGTGCTATACTCGGTTCGGATTGAACACAAAGTAGGCCTTGATTTCATTATCTTAAGTTGGCAGTACTGGAAATAATTTTCCGGTTTCAATGCATCGTTGCCAAGCCTAACGTAGCCTAAAGCCTTGCCGTTCGACGACATGAATTACGATTCTGTTCATTCGCACTTCTATTGACTAATGAAAACTGATAATTCACGAATAGGTACATTCACAAAACCATTAGTTGCCATTTTTCAAACAATGATATATATTATTTATTCAATTCAAGTAGTGTAAGTCTGTAATGTAAAATTCCAATCTTCTGTCGTGAGGTATTCAGAACTGTCTGAATTGAGTTATCAATTTGTCAATTTTCAGATGTAAAATTGACATCGTGAGAAATCCATGATTTATGCGATTTTTTCGTGATATTGACAGCATTCCGTATCAAACTGATAAGAAAACAGACAACCTAACCTAAAATTTTAATATACACAGTAGAATATGCCAAATTTCCATGGCCTACTTTGTGGTCGAAAATATCCGAACGGGGAAAACCATCGGTTTAGGTATGTAAGATGGCCGCGATTTAGTGACAACGGAATTACGCACGCGCGGAGAGTACCAAACGTCCTTTTGTTTGCTAGATTGTGCAAAAGCCATATCTTTAGAATCGAATGCTGACTTGTAACTAGGATTTACGAATTTTTTAAAAAATTAATTATAAAACTAGTCTTAACGAATATTGTCTATTCAGTTGATCTGCGCAATTAGTACTGAAAGAAAGATTTGAGATAGAAATAAACACAACCAGTTGTATCCAAAAATTAATAAATTACGCATTATACTTAGAATTTTCAAATTTCCGCAGAGTTCGAAATTTCTTCTCTTTTTACAAATAATTTCAAATTGAAATATAATCAAGCCACACTTGGAAATATAATTTAAAATTGCATTTTATTCTTCACATAGGTGATAATTTTATTCTTCACATAGGTGATAAAGAAATTATAATAAATGTTTTTTTTTCAATTAGAACTTTCAAAAACGCAACTATATAAAAAATATATATAATCACCCTTCTGTTCCACAAAAAAAGCAAGCTATTTCACTTGAAATAACTTAGTAAAAATTAATTTCAATTGTATAGTGGAACCTCGATATAACAAATCCAAAGGGAATTCAATCGATTCTTCAAATAGAATAATCGTCGTACCTGGCAACGTTGCTGCCACTTGGCGGACCGCCGCCATCTTACATGCCTAAACCGATGGATTACCCCGAACGCAGGATACATGGTCACAATTCCTGGAAGGCTAAACTAGCCATAACGACCCCAGTTCAAATAATAATAATAATAATAATACATGACAAATTACTATTTACCATTGTCGTACTGCCACGCTCCTTTCCTCCAAGCCATTCTGGATAGTTCAACAGCGCTTGCCATATCAGCCAATATAAATGCGACACCTTGGTGGTTTGCAATGGCCGTACCAAAAGCTTTACGTTCGATGGCGTATTTCGAGGACTCGTCCAAGCATCGCTGCATCAATCCAGTACAAGAGGCCCCTATCTGAAAAAAGATTCGGACTCATAGAATATTTCCAAAAAAAAAGATTAAACTCCCGCAAAACAAGTTACAACGAGATACAATAAACTACCATTAAAAGATGACACCACATGATAAAAAGGAACAAGAAGCAACAAACTAGAATGTAAAAAATCGAAAATTTCCTTCGGTCAAGCAGAGTTCGAACACGGAAACCCCTCATCAGACAATCTCATCATTAGCTACGTATAGTCCGTTCACGAAAGATGGAAGCCGTCGGTTGGCCAGGGAAATTGGCATATTCCACTGTGTATATTAAAATTTTAGGTTATTGTTTTTTTTCTTGTCAGATCGATACGCAATGTAGTCAATATTGCATATAGAGGTTATCTGATAACTAGCAAGCTCGACGATGAGGCCGGGGGGTACTTTCGGCAACGTTGACTTCATTTTACGTTTTGACAGCAAATACTGCCAACTTCAGATAAACAAACGTCCTACTATGCGCTCAAACATTCGTGAACGGATTATATATTTAAATTTTAGGTTGTATTGTTTAATTTGCTTGTCAGAATTGATACGCAATGTTGTTAATATTGCATAGAGTTCTCTGATAACTCGGAAGCTCGTCGGACGAGGCCGGGTACATTCGGCAACGTTGACTTTATTTTACGTTATGACGCCAATACTGCCAATTTCAGATAAATAAACATATACCTAATATGCGCCAAAACTTTCGTGAACGGACTTTATATAGCTAATGCTACTGTTTTATATGTTTCAATTTAAATATGAGAGTTGAGTTCATGAAAGTATAAAATGATCCGAAAATTTATCAGGATGAATTTCAATTGGGAATTTGAAGGCAATACCATACACTAGAGACAAAGTATACTCAAAAAATGTTGAATTTCAGTATATTTTCGACATGGTTCATTCGAATGACCAATCAAGTTTCGGAAATCCATCTATGATATAATAATTTCTGTGTTATACAGTTTGAGTTTCCCATTTCAAAACATCTGGTATGCTACTTACTGCTGGCCTCGTAACATCGAAAGCTTGCATAGCGATTTTAAAGCCATCGCCCTCACTAGCCAGGACGTTTCTTGGGTGAGGTACTCTTACATCTTCGAAAGTGACACCTCTTGTATCGCTAGCCTCTGCCCCATAGTTTGTTCCTGTAATATTTAATCGAATAAGATTCACACTTAAACTTCAAAATTTGACTTAGGTAAGTGTGCAATAATACCCACTATACAATCTACTTATGCTTCGAAATGTTTTTCATACCTTCGGACTCTCTTTGATCGACACTTGATAGTTGATAGTTGATAGTTACAGAGGGGTTACAGTTCACTGCGACCTTAAGGTCTATTGTGCCCCCTTACAGAGTTTCTGGCCAAAAAACCTTCACAGCTCGCCTTCCAGTTCCAGAGATCTAATGAAATCTAGTGAACTGTGAAGACTTCAACGAGGCTAGTTCCTCACTTACAAGTTTCTTGTCCAAGGCATTTCCTCCTCCGGCTCGTAATGCCAAGGCATTCCGTGACTAGGTGAATGGGGGTTCTTCCTCCTCCCCACAGAACCTACACTCGTCAGTGTACGACAATCCCATCCTCAACGGTTCCTAAGGCGACAATGTCCTGTAAGAAAGCCAGTGAGGAGGTGCAATTGCTTCTTACCAAGATCCAGATATCTTTTGGATCCCGCTGTCTCGAAGTTCCAAAGGAACTCAGTGGAATGATCCATCCTGGGAGATTCCGCCAGACCTTTCCCTCTCGGCTTTCTCCTTCTCCAGAAACTCCTTCTTATAGGTTCATTTAGATATACCACAGAAGGGTTCTGGGCCAAAGAGGTGACATTTGTGCGCCCTCTTTGGCGAGTGTATTGGCATCTCGTTTCCTTCGATTCCCGAGTGGCCGGGAACCCAGATTAAAAAGACCTTATTTTCTTGCCTACCTCGTTGAGTTTGTTCCGGCACTCCCAGATCATCTTAGAATTCGATGACGTAGGAGCTCAGTGCTTTAATAGCAGCTTGACTATCTGAGTGTATGGCTATATCACACTTCTGATAGTTCTTTCTAGATTTATATCTAGACATCTTCAAAGCTAAGATTTCCGCTTGAAAGACGCTCATATAGGAGCCCAGCGACAGTGACACTTGGTGCTTGGCCCGTATATCCCGGCGCCTGCTCCTGTAGAGTTTTGGAACCATCTGTATACCATTTTACGGTATTTTCTTTGAGATTATAGTCGGTGTATTCCCGTTTCCAATCATCTCTTTTACTTAGCAATGTCATGATCGACACTTAAAGCATTCTTTAATTAAACAATGCCAAAACCGTAGTAATATTTCAACAGAACATGTGATTTACTAATGAATCATATATCAATGATAACTTATGAAAACTCGAAAAGTTATTACAATTCGCATTCTATTGAACTTAGACTACTGATTTACTGAATTAAGGATATACTTCACAATGAATTATATTGAAAAATAAAAATATATAAGCAATAGGTAAATTGAGAGGATTTAACGAAAATTGAAATGAATTATTATTATTTTGTGAAAACAAAGATACCCACTCCATACCCTTTTTTACCAACAGATATACCAGGTGACGATCTTTCTACAATGAAACCAGTAAATGCTTTACTCACAGGTGTTTGGATCAGGGTTAGTGCGTGCAAAGAACGAAATACCTTTGAAAGAAATGAAAACGACTTCAATTTCATTATAAAAATATCTATCTAGGTGATAATTACGCACACGAAAAGTTTTCATTGTGTGTATGATGTTTTTTTACGAAACAAACGTTTTCTAACCCAATAAGAAAATAAATATACTATTCATATGATACAATGAATGAATGCAGAACAAAATACGATAATTTTTTTACAGAACAATATCCGTGAGAATTCACTAGCTGCAATCACTATAGACAGTATCTGGTGTATGATAATCCTTCAAATGTATTATTTCGTTATTAATGATTTCTTACCAGTTAGCAATGCCTCCATTGGTGATCCACATTTTCTGGCCATTCAATACCATTCGTCACCTTTTTTATTGATGTTGTTTTGATTCCTGCGACATCGAACCTGCTCTGGCTCAGTAGCGCAATAGGCCTAAAGATCAGACAAATATAAGAATGGCGATCATCATTCACAAATAAAAAGTAGGAGTGACATAGGAGGACAAACAGTTTAGAACTTACCGCCACTAAAGGCTCATCTATTAGCCTTCCCAAATATTTTTTCTGTTGTTCCTTGTTACCAGCGATGATAACGGGAGTTTGCTGTAAAATAATATCTTTTATTATTTCAATTTGAACTTAAAAAAACGTTCTGTTTCTTTATAGCGTTTTCCATTAGTTGAACTGGTGCGCAATGAGTGCATATTTTGTGTTCCATTGGTACAATGATCAAATGAACATACTGTATGAAAACCAGTGTAATGTCAGTGCAAAACTGGTGCACCCTATGGAAAATGCTATGAGATTGATTATGTGCCTAAACTATCCCAAATATAGAGAACAATCTAATCATATTGGCGAAATATACACACAAATATATACAGGGTGTCCGTACGTAAAATACCACGCGAAAAGTGACACTGGGATAGATTGGCATTAGGTCTATCAGATAGCATCAACATGACCTCAGTAAAAGTCCGCTGGTTTTCGAGATATCACCACTTTTGCAAACAAAAAATGAAAGAGAAAGTGAGATAAAAGAGAAAAAAGAGCAAAAAAAACGGTAGCGAGGAAAGAATATCAAGCAACAGTAATTAGGCAACATGTGATACTACATTTTTCCTAATTTTTAATTATTTCGGCATAAACACATCTCTCGCGACAAAATTATAATTTCTAAGGTTTTGACATAAAAAAAATTGGTAGTGTTGTATCATTTTGAAAAAGTGCTGGAAATGGACCAGTTTTTTACGATTATTTGTCAATTCAGTCTGATTTTTTTTCACACAGTCAGTCAAACTTAAGTTAACGTCTTACGTCTTAACTTCGTCATAAAATACAACAAGTTAGACATTTTTTTAAAGGATTTTGTTCTAGTTCTCGGTGAAGTTATTACTTCATTGTTTAAAGCAACTATTCAAGGTAGCCTAGGTAAAAAAAAACATAAGTTTGAAGACCGAAAAGTGGAGATTTTCAAAAAAACCCAAAAGTGGTTATAACTCGAAAACCAACGGACTTTTACTGAGGTCATGTTGATGCTATCTGAAGACCTAATGTCAATCTATCTCCAGTGTCACTTTCGCGTGGTATTTACGGGACACCCTGTATATCCAACGGTTGCAGTGCAGAAAGATAATGTATAATCAATGCACCATGTTTTTTGGCAAAATTTTAAATGACTTTTGGTTCACCCGCCCTGTCACACTGAAGCACACCTCAAATACATATAATATTTAATTGACTTTGTTAATTTAAGCAAACGGGTTATCGTGAATATAAAATAAACGCGTCTTTCCTTGGATCTCTTTTTTCATTCATATCATTTACTAGGTAGTTGAATTGAAAAACTTACTCCTAATCAGTTGAATTCAAAGCAGTGCAGATTCCAGTGCAACCATAGGAGAATTCTTCCTCTATTATTCCTGTTGTGAGGGAATTTTGAGCTAGGCCACCTAAAAAGAAACCATTTTATTTTCTTACGTTCCTTAAGAAATGAAGTAAGCCGTTTCATGATTAGTTACACTCAGAGAAAAATTCATTTACATACCAGCATGTCGGGTATGTGTCCATTCAAAAGACCCAGAGACACAAGCTTTTTGAAAGTTCTGTAGGATACTCGCCACTCTCATCGTGATAGGCAGCAGCTGGAATTCTTTCTTTTCTCTTGCGAATTTTCTCGCCAATTTTCTCTTTTTTTTTGGATTCCCTGTCAGAATCATTGAGAGCTAAAAAAAACATATTTGAATTCTTGAGCTTTAACTTCCAGTGTATTTGTGTATTATAACATTGTAGTTAATGTATTTAAGTGTGTAGGGATACCTATTAATAACTAGGTACATATAGATTGTCATAGAAAAGTTTACATTTTCTCCCAAAAGAAAACAATAAAAGTCATTCAGAAAAAACGTTTTTCGACTCTGCTTACTTTCCGAACTCACAAAATTATTGCCGAGTTTTTTTGAAAGTCAAGGGCTGAAAATTTGGAGTATAGAGAAAGCAAAATTTTTCTCTAGGATCAAATTGGTATTTCAAGAATTACACAATAAATATCGAAATTTTGAATGCACATTTTTACAGAAAATATCGAATAAATGTATGTTCCTTTCATACAAATATTAAGGAAATAACTAGGTATAGTATTTTAAAAACTGCGCGGCACTTGTTTACTTCGTTTGATAACGTTCGGAATGCCTTTCTGATATTTTGTAAATCTCCGATTTTTTTTCAAATTTTTCATCATCACCTTTTGATATGAGAAGCATTTGGAGGACCTATATTAATGAAAACTTTCGTTTCGAAAATGAATTATTACTTTAAATAGTTTTCGTGATTCTAAAATTTCAGTGTAGATGTAATGTGAACTTACTGAAGCTATATCCTGCTGAAGAATTCCGTATACCTTGTAGAGAAAAGAGAGTTTTACTGGTTTGTTCAGAATACACCTGGATAACTGAAAAAAGAACAGTATAATTTTGTCGTTTTCGTATTTTCTGTCGAAATAATAATGCAAAATTAATGTTTATCATTTCACTGATTAGAAGCATTTTATGACGTATTCTCCAAAAAAAAGTATTACCTGTTGAGCTGCGGCCATCTTGACTAGGTACTTTCAATTTCACTTTCCGCCAAGAAGCAACGTTCTTGAACGAGTAATTTGATCATTTAATTTTAACAGAAGTTTAATTTAGCAAAGGTCATAGGTGAGGTGTTGAATTTGATATCGTATAATTGTTATATATCCGGGTAATCAAGTTAGCGATAAATAATTATACTTTGATATAATTTTGGAATATCTAGAAATTTCTTTGGAGCACTATTTTATATTTTTAGATAGCGCATATATTATAGATTATACTTAATATAATTCATCGCATACTCCAAAGAGTTTTAAGAAGTATGTAACAGAAATTACCATGTGAAATTTTTCATCAAGTAGAAACAAAACTGAGCAGATATAGTCCGTTCACGAAAGGTTGAGCCGTCGGTTGGCCCTGGAAATTTGGCATATCCCACTGTGTACATTAAAATATTAGGTTATGTTGTTTATTTTCTTGTCAGATTGATACGCAATGTTGTCAATATTGCATAGATTTCTCTGATAACTCGCAAACTCGACGGACGAGGCCGGGTACATTTGGCAATGTTGACTTTATTTTACGTTATGACATCAAATACTGCCAACTTCAGATAAATAAACAAACGCCTACTATGCGCTCAAACTTTCGTGAACGGACTATACGTGAGTATTCGAAATCACTTGAATATACATTTTGAGAGCTCCATTTCAGGTAAATCAATTCTAACAATCGAAATATACTCTATATTGGGCACTTGTGCGACCTGAGTGAAATTTTTTGAGTTCCCTTAGTGTAAAGAAAAATGAAATATGCTCATTCAATTGAAAAGTAGTGCAGTGCCTTTGCAACATTAGTGCAAAATTGGTGCTGCCAATGGAAAACAGTTTACAACAAAATACTCGATATGGCTGAACATAACTAGAGTTGGCAACAGCGCAAATGAAGTTGATTATCTTTACCAGTGAGATGTGAAAATATTCTCGGTTATTGTTTGTGTAAGTCGATTTTCCTACTGTTCATAAATTATTAATACCTCACCTCAACACAGACATTACGACTGTTACAACCATTCTTCTTCATTCCCGATGAATTCGATAATTACCATTCTATTAAAATAAATTTCCTAAATCTTAAGAATAGGAGAGTAAAATAATGCATGTAACAGAGTTATTTATTGAATCTTAAAAATTGTACCCAATACATATAAAAATTCCATAAAGAATATATATTTTTTCAAATATTTGTAAATATGAATCTGTAATTTCCTGAAGTAGTTTGTATGCTCAAAACTTTTAGCACCTTAGAAAGTATTTGAAATACTGATCTCAATAATTTCAGTTCAATTCCTTGGCTCTCTCAATTATTTGCCTGGATATGATTAACCTCTGTATCTGAGCAGTTCCCTCGTAAATTTGATAAATTTTAGCATCCCTCATCAGTTTTTCTACCGGATATTCAGTGTTAAATCCATTACCTCCGAATATTGTACAGCATCGGTGGCATTCTTGTTGGCAACATCAGCAGCGAAACATTTGGCAATTGAAGCGGTGTACGTGTTTCTTTGACCTGAAGAATTTTGAACAGTTATAGCATTGATTAAATAAACACCCCTAGAGTATGGTCCAGCATTGCAACAGGCAGAGTAGTATATTTGTTGCATATCTTTGGAAGCTATACTTATTCTGCATAATTATCGTCTTCTGTTCATTGTAATTGAAAAGATATTTCCTAACCTTTTACTGAAAACATTTTTTTTCTTTTTTTAGACGATAAAATTTCAAACCGGCAACCGCGCAGATTATCATGTCGTTAAGTTTGAATGGAGGAGTATCATAATAGTGGCCAACTGTTTGAAAAAGACCTTAAGTCACTTTCCTTATTTATGCTATAAATCGACTTTCTAAAGCTTAAGTATTAATAAGCATACCCTGAAAAATTTTCAATAAATTTTTTATTCTTGTTTTCACCAATGTTGTCAAACAAAGAAATTTAGGTTAGAATCTGCTAAACATGACCTCTTGAGGCAAATTTTGGCGAGCTGTGGTTACATTTACCATCTCACTATGGTTACGTGAGTTGATAGAAAATAGGTGTGTTAACTGTCAACTACACGTAGCTATGTAACTATGGTAAGCTGTAGTTACATCGCCAAAATTCGTTTTTGATGTGAGTTCAAAGCCAATGGTGAAAACATAAGAATTAAAAATTTAGTGAAATGTTCACAGGCGTTTCTGACATCTAATGTTTTCAGGATATACATATTAAGACTTACCGGGGGTTTCACAAAACTTGATAGAGCAATCAAATCCCTGATTTTGATAAAAGTCGGTGGTTCACGTCGAAAATGAACTGAAATTTGCACAGAAATAATAGGCCCTTTCTATTTGAAGCTACATCACTTCCAAACTGATGCAAAATCAGTTGATGCGCGTTCTATTTGACATTGTTGCTTACTGACAAAATCTGACTGACGATTAATAAAACAATAAACATATATAGTCCGTTCACGAAAGTTTGAGCCGTCGGTTGGCCATGGAAATTTGGCATATTCCACTGTGTATATTAAAATTTTAGGTTATGTTGCTTATTTTCTTGTCAGATTGATATGCAGTATTGTCAATATTGCATAGAGTTCTCTGATAACTCGCAAGCTCGTCGGACGAGGCCGGCTACATTCGGCAACGTTGACTTTATTTTACGTTATGACAGCAAATACTGCCAACTTAAGATAAATGAACAAACGCCTACTATGCGCTCAAACTTCGTGAACGCACTGTATGTTCAAATAACGTTTCTGTACATTAAATGATCTCACCATTATCAACTTCCCAGGCAGCTTTCATCCAAGCCAATCTCGATAATTCAACACCTACTCCCATGTCGGCTAAAATGAAAGCCACAGCTTGGTGGTGGGAGATTGGCACTCCAAAGGTTTTGCGCTCATTGGCATACTTGGATGCTTCATCTAGACATCTTTGAGCCAGACCTGTAGCTGCAGATGCTACCTGGAATTATAGGTACTCAAATAAGTCAGTTAATCGGTAAAATAGTAGTACAGTCGACTCTCGCTAACTCGAAATCCACGGGACCACGATTTTTCTTCGAGTTATGTATAGTTTGACTTAGGCATAGTTCGAGTTATACAGGTCAACCTTGATAGAATTCGACTTAAGGAGGTAATGAGATATAGAGGTAAACCAAATGAAAATTCGATTTATAGAGGTAAAAAGAATGGAATATATGTATGTACATACATATTTTCTATTAACGTAGAAGTATATCGTAATTTATTGAAAGAACGATTGACCCTAGTTTGTTTAAATGAAATTAATCAAAATCAAGACTTCTATAGATTTTAATAGTTTTTTCTGATGAATGAGTGATTAAGAATCCAAAAAGTCACGGGATTTAATTAATTCAAAGTGTTTTTGTTTATTTATTGCTAGGCGAATTTTTTTAACTGATATGATCCTGAGGAATATGTGCAAGAATTTACGCAGGATCATTTCCATTTTTATATTTTTTAAGCTTGTTTCCGAAAATGGTAAAGAAAATTCGACAATGCACGAGAACAATATCGTGTGCAGCACAAATACTCCACGACGCAATTTTTCCACCACTAAATTATGATTAATTCGCCAACATGTTACGACTTGTGCGGCAGGGATTCGGCTTATCTACTGAACTTCGAGTTATAGAGGTAATTTTTGTGTCTCTTCGACTTATAGAGGTAAATGGGGTGAAATATAACGGTAAAATAATTTCGAGCTACGCATTGTTTTTTTTTCGACTTAGACAGGTTTTTCCTAGGGGATTGAAAATTCTTCGAGTTATCGAAGATTTCGAGTTATCAAGGTTCGAGTTAACGAGAGTCGACTGTAGTAAGGTTTGCAACTGTAAGATGAAAAAATTTTTCACTTACGGGTGGTCTTGTCTTATCGAAAGTTCCCATGGCTATTTTGAAACCAGCTCCTTCCCCGATTAGAACATTTTCTTTTGGGATTCGTACATCTTCAAATGTGATTCCTCTTGTATCGCTGGCTCTCTGGCCCATATTTTGTTCCTTGAATAATTTATTGAAATGTGAAAAATATCGATAACAGAAAATTATCTGACATTTACCTTCCTTCCAGGAGTTACTCCAGGCCATTCTCTTTCGACTATAAAACCTGTGAAGGCTTTACTTGCTGGGGCTTTAGGATCGGGATTGGTGCGAGCTAACACGAAGTACCTAAATTGAAGAAAAACTAATGACTATCACTTTAATACGTATTATATTTGAAATTTTCTTATTTAGTCCATTCGCATATTATTGAGCACAAAGTAGTCCATAGAAATTTGGCATAATTTACTGAGAATATTACAATTTTAAGTTATTTATTTATTTTCTTGTCAGATTGATATGCCAATATTGTCAATATCACGAAAAAGTTGCATAAATCGCGGAGTTCTCTGATCTAAACTCGAAAGCTCGTCGGACGAAGCTGGGTACATTCGGCAACGTTGACTTCATTTTACGTTATGACAGTAAATACTGCCAACCTCAGATGAATAAACAACGGCCTACGTTGTGCTCAATAATAATGCGAACGGGTGTACAGAATAATGCCTCCAAGGTTTAACAAAATGTGATCAAATAATATTATATCCACCAAGATTTGAAGCAAGAAAACTTCAATACGAAATATTTTTAGTAAAATGTGAGATGAGGATCATAATCACTCCCTTGGTCATTTCAAGTACACCTCGATGAATAGAATAGACTTTACCCTGAAGTTATTCATTATTCAAAACTTCTTGAATTCCAGAAAATTTTCAAGCACAAAGATTTCAATTCTTTGCGAAGGAGGTAACAACAGATTATTGATTGACAAAATGCACAAAGAAGATGTATGTTATTACCAGTTTGCTACTCCTCCATTTGTAATCCACATTTTTTGACCATTAAGAATGTATTCATCACCCTTCTTTTCAGCCTTAGTTTTAATTCCTGCTACATCAGATCCTGCACCTGGTTCAGTTACACAATATGCCTACAAAAAATTAAAAAGGTATTTTTTCAGAGAGGTCTTCATATGAGTGACACTGCCGAAGAGTCATACATTGTGCCATTGATTGGAACAAGTAATAATATGAGCGTTTCTAGTTGGGTTTTTAGCGAAATTAAAAACAAGAGACCAAGCGTTGGTATGCAGTAGAATCACTATAATCAATGTCAAGCGGATAACCAATAATAACTGCGGTTATCATTGGTTCAGCCCTTGGTTATTTCCTTTTTGTCCTAGAACGAATAACCGGCCCTCGTCGCTTGAATGCGGTTTCTGGTTATTTGTTAATTGTTAATTGTCAATATAGGTTATTTTTATACTTTTTTATGTTTTATACAATGTATACAAAATTCGATTTGCAAATGTAAATTATTATGCTTCAAGTTCAACTCCATGCATCCCAAAATATTAATGTTTGAAACGTGGATTCAATGTTCCGTTTGACAAAAAAGTTTTTTCGTTCTGACAGAAATGATTCGAAGAAAAGATATTTCCGAATAATATACAGGAGGACACTATCCAATAGATGTAAATTCACAAGTATTTATATCGCTGTGGAATTTGGCTACATCTCACACGACACAGTAAAGTTTGTTATTAATAAAACTCATTTTGGGAACTTAAAGACAAATTCATAATTTTTTCTAACAGTCGAGAGCTATTAATTGTAACACAAAGCATTTCCCATTATCCAAGTGAAGAAAGAATGTTTTGTTGTACTCAAACAATATCAGCAATTTTTGAGAACTTCGGACAATTCTATTTTAAAATATTAACAAGTCAGAAGCTTTTGGATACGTTAATTTCCGAACCTAACTTAGATATTTCAATAGATAAGTTTAATTCCTAAATGAATGGAACTAAGCCGATAATTGAAATTCAACAACTTTTGAAATTTGCCGCGTACAACCCTACTTTTCTAATAACCAGAAGTTTAACCCAGCTCTTGAGTTTGGTCATTTGGTTCAAATCAATAGTGATGTTCTTTCGAACTGAACGAAGTGATTTATATAACTTCAATCAGAAAGATCAGTTGAAGCGATCGTTCTTTCGTTTTCAATCCGTTCCCCTTCCACAACTCTAAAGTGATTGCAAGTGATTATTCTAAATCGCGGAATAAGTTCCATCAGTTCAATCAGTACGAAAGAACACTACTAATGACGTCGAGGGGCTAATTCATGACGTCATTACTTTGAACCAAAAAATAACCAGAATCGCTTGAATGAAATTGCGTTAACCAAAATGATAACCGGTTATCCGCTTGAAATTGATTTATATCGTCCTTGAAGCGACGAAACCAATCACAGCATGTTGTTTCATTTAGAGCGCCATCTACTTAAAATTTTTAAAGTTTTCGATGAGCCACAGCCGGCGTTTCTCCGAATAAAAGAAGAAAATCAAGATTTCCCACAAATGACGATTATTTGGAGCGAAGTCAGACGCAAAATCAAATTGACTAAGATGTTGAAACTGTAAGATTTTACACATTACGACAAATTTAGCAACAATTCAACTGAGAAATTGTCCTTTTTAAATGCGAATTGGAAAACTTCACGACATTGCCGCTACATTTCACATGTCGCTCACATCGTTATTTGCATGGAGGTCCTTTACCTCCATGGTTTTTAGGTTATATCAGAGACAAAATTTTGACAGTTACTAGAAGAATAAAATTCAAATTTTGCTGCCTGATAATCTTGGACAGTGAACCCTAACAATAGGAAAATTTATTTTTCCAAATCATGACTTGATATGTTTGGTGTTTTCCTAACGTTAGTGAAATTCAATAAAAACAATGAACTTACAGCTACAAGCGGTTCTTCCAGAAGTCGACCAAGATATTTCTTCTGCTGTTCTTTGTTTCCAGCAATAATGACAGGTGTTTGCTAAAAACAATACTGAAGTTAAAAAATCTTCAAGAACATCAAAATTATTAGCCATTGTAAACATTTGGGATGAAAAACCTTAAGTCCTGTGAATTGATATAATATTAACTTATTAATTATCATTAAAGTCTTATATTGAAACAATTTTTTAGTAGTGAAGACTCATAAATATTATTAATTCTTTCAGTATTGATGAAAAATTAAATTTAGTTTTTTTTTGGAACATAAAATTTTTTTAGGACATTTTACACTAATAAACTGATTGTTTTCCAAGAAAAGGAGAATATTCCTGATAATCAGATTAACATACCCCTAGTCCTGTTGCCTCCAAAGCTGTAGCTATACCAGTACAACCATAACCTAGTTCTTCGGCTACTAAACATCCAGTGAAAACAGTATTATTCATTCCACCTGTGAATTAAGAGTGTGTTTTCAGATATTTCATACAAATCTAGGAAATTATTACTTAGCATATTCAATAGCATACAGAAAAGATTCATTAGAATCAATTTTCAGTTTATTTGACAGTGCTTTTTGTAACGTTTGAGAACACCTAGTGATAATTTTATATTTTCAAAAGAATAAAATACTTCTCACCAACATGTTCAGGTATGTGACCATTGATGAGTCCCAAATTCCAAGCTTTCTTCACTATATCATGGGGGTATTCTCCTGTTTTATCATGATGTGGAGCCACAGGTATAATTTCCTCTCGAGCAAATTTCCTCGCAACATCTTGAATTTCCTTCTGAGTATCAGTCAAGGCTGGGGAAACAACAAAAACTTTATAATCAGGCCATTTATTGAACTATGTGACTAAGATATGAATAAAGTAGTATGTGATTATCCAGTTATTAAATCAATTGTTGTGAACATACAACAGTTATTCAGTATTACAATTTGTAATCAAAATAGACAATTAAATAATGTTTTTTGTTATTACAATTATTTTCAACACACTACTCCATAGTCCATATAGTTTGAAATGATGCAGAAAGCAAGTACATTTGAAAAAATCAAACTTTTTATCAGAAATTTTGATTAAATCAAAACGACAGTGTCAAATTGACAATATACAACCAGAGACAAGTCTCTGATACAACCATGGAAGGGCTGAAGGGCAAACACCTACAGTGAACAGTGGAAACTTGATTAAAGTGTTAAATAATAAAGCACCTGATAAAGCCACAAAAATGGTGTCCCAATAATTCACTCACCAAAAGAATAACCAGTCGAATTATTCAATTTATGAGAAAGGAAAATAGTCCTATTTTTCTGACTAAATAAGCTCCTGGACAGCTGTAATAAAAATCATCAAATTTTATCAGGAAAATGATTCTAATGATATCTAAATACCTTCTGAAGATTTGCCATATTTCCAAAAATATGTAGGTAATAAATTTAGAAACAAACGGATTCAAAACAGTTATATTAAAATTTTCAAGGAACGATTATTAGTTGAACATAACTCGATAGAAAATTGGACTTTGGAGCAATCTTCAAACTGGACTCTTCGTTCGGTAAAATCTAATCTTATTTTTTTTCAAGAGTAAATAAAGATAATCTAGATTATTAAAATCAAGAATAAATCACACAAACATCTACGGATCTACCACACATGAATTTTTTTTTTATTAAAATTGAATATTTGCTCAATGTTCTAAACTGAGACTGATGATTAGGACTTAACTGGTACGATTAATATAATATAAATTTTTATAAACATAATTTTGATTGCATTTTATTATGAAAACATTTCTAAAAAAAATTAATAAATTTTATTAATTTATCTTCTCCGCAAAAAGAAGAAAAAGATTAAAATGTTTTATATCCGATTCTGTGATCAGTGAAATTTTCAGGTTATGAAATTTGGAAGATTTCGAAAACAAAATACATGAAAGCATGGTTTGATACAAGCACCAATTTGACCGGCAGTAAATTGTATTTGTTGTGTTAGTTAAACCACTTCATTGTTGGAAGTAATTTTACTTCTATCCATTAATATTTGCTGGACGAAAAAAAGGTAAGTGTTCTGTTTAATTTTCTTCACTAAATAATATTTCCAAAAAGCTACACGCGAACTAGAAAACACGGTGTTCTTCTATTGATCTCAATCTCAAAAGATGTGATTCATTCGAAAGATCCTAATGAGTAAAGTATTTGATTTAGCGTGTCTTAAGTACGTTTCGTGAATAACTCAGTTCATTTAAATTTATTATAGCTAACTGAAGCACTCGCAAATAGTTATATGGATACAATTGTTAATCTTTATTATTATTCTAGATTCTTTTTTCTAGGCACTAATATGTCTTTCCGAGGAAGGGGAGGTGGTTTCCGTGGGGGCCGTGGAGGTAACAGAGGAGGAGGAGGTGGTCGTGACAGGTTTCAGCAGCAAGGTCCACCAGAAAGAGTTGTTCCATTCGGCTACTTCGATTATACATGTCAAGATGATTTAGTAGTGAAAGCAGAGATAGAAGATGTGCCATTTTTCAATGCTCCAATTTATTTAGAGAATATGGAACAGATAGGAAAAATCGACGAAATACTTGGAAATGTTAGGGATTATTCAGTCACTGTTCGTTTGTCCGAAAATATATATTGCTCAAGTTTCCAGAAGAATCAAAAGGTAAGAAATTATTACCTAAAATCAATTTTATTTCTTGTGAAATTTGGATGATTTTTAATTTTCTCTTTTTGAACCGTTGAAGTAAGATACTCAGTAGTTTTCAGTGTTCTATAGAACTTAACGGGTTAGTCGAATTTTACATGGTTTACATTCTAATTCTTTTTGCTTTGAGTCCTCATAATTGACCATGTAATGATACTTCAGACATGTCATTTTCTACAGCTAATATTGAAGAAAAAAAAACTATAAAACGAAATATAGGAATAAGTTAATATTTGACTTTGACCTTCAATGATTTAAGTTGTATTTCTCCTTTATGAAAGGGCAGTAAACCACTCATCCAGAATTTCTATATTATTAATTGTGAAAGTAGAGAATAACACTCTCAGAGAAAATAGTAAACCTAGAGATGCCTTCATGCATTTGTTATGCAGCCGAGTAGAACCTTTTTATGCACCCTAACAACATTCTGGCGTTGCAAACTCGTGCTTTAACTTTATTCCGTATTGGGATGATTGGTCTACCGCTCCCCTACTGTGATACAAACAGCTAACAGCTTGCAATTCTGTTAGTTTTTAATGTCTCGATGCGTTGTGTTTACATTTTCATATCGATTTGACAGTCATAAACTTAATTATTTTACTGAGTTGTTGGTGGAAAAAATTGTAATTGAAGCAATGAGTAAACAATTCGTTTTGCATTGTTTTTATTCTATTTTTGTCTTCTTCATTGCAGATCAAGTTTGATTTTTTGTGTACCTTTTTCAAAGTTTTATACCTTGAATTAAGTCACTGCATAATCGAAACTTTTCTGTATTTGGTTGCACTAGCTGTAAAGGGAAAAATCCCGATTTATCTTTCCATGAATTTCCTCCAATGGAAAGAATGGTAAATATTGAAAATGCGTTTGAAGTTATGGAAAATATATCTCAAAGAAAGGCTTGGGCAATGAAACTAATATTGGGGAAAGGAGTTACAGATAGTATGTCCGTGTGTTCCTTACATTTTAGAAAGGAAGACTACTATAGTCAAGGTTTATACCGAGTGTGTAATAGTTATAAGTTAATAGTGGATGGTATAGTTTACATTTCTGAAAGTGAACAATAAATATACACTACTGGAAAAAATTAAAGGATCAAAAAAAATTCCAAATTTTTCGGAAATTTTCAACATGCCGTTACTTTGAGAGGAATGGTCGTACAAGGAATTTAAAAGAAGGAAATTGTAGCTCCAAGTGTCTAGTTTTTTGATTAGAACTTCAAAAATTGTTTCAGTGGTTTTCGAGTAATGATAAAAAAATCAGCAACAAAAAAATTTTCAAAATTTACCACTTTTTTTTTCTTGTCTATGAGCGTGGAAATTTTATTTTTGCATAATCGTTATAATGATGGGATACTTTGTTAATTAAGCTTCAATTTATTTTTTCATTAACCTCAATACGTCCACTTCTCGCCGAGATATCGGTCTTCAAATGGAAAAGGATCCATTTGTCTTTGATTATCGATTTCTCAGCAACCAATGATCGCACAGAAAATTGAAGGAGGGTTTCGAGACCTTTAATGAACTCCCATTAATGAACAACCATTGCTTATTCATAGAATTTTTTTTTCTTTATGTCGCATCAATATAAAAATTTAACAAAAATAGGGCTTTTGGTGGTTTCTTAGAAAATCTACTGCTGGATCGAAAATGTTGGGGAAACCAATAATGTTAAGTGACCTTACGAAGAGCCACTCAATCCAGCGAGCCGTTTTTTTGTTTGACTCGATTGAATTTTCTAAAAAAAATAAGGATCACGTTTTTTGCTCTGAGAAGCTCATAATCTTCAAAAAAGGCAAAAAAGAATTTTCTCGAGCTTTTTCCACATTTTAATTGCAGATAGTACAGGGTATCCCATTTTGGGCACTTTTACGGGATATCTCCGTTATTTTTTAACGTTAGCGGGATGCGGTTTTCGCGACAGTGTGCTACTTTTTTGTGAAACTAAGATGGCGCAATCAGTTTTTGCATAGCCCTCTTAGTTTTTGCTATACAGGGCTGAAATGAAAAGTATCACTTTTTAATCACCTCCCGTATCTCAGTTGTGCTTAAACTGGAGAAATTGTTGAAACGTATACCTATAGATTTTTTTCCGTAGAATCCAGTGGCGTAGTCAGTTTTTTCAATTAAACTTTCCGTTTTTGAGCTATTAAGCAAACATATGTTTTTTTAAATTGGACACCCTGTATATTATTTTTTATTCTTATTGAGCACAATCTCAGCTTTCCAAAAACATATTATTTTATGCATTTATTTTCAAAACCAAGCTCAGAATTCAAGATTTTGTAATTCAATTGTCAATAACTAAGTAGTAGGCTATGACTGTTTATTAAAAACAAAAAATAAATATCACGATTTCGTTAGAATCGAAATAATGTTAACATAATATCTAGATCACAAACAAGCATGTCATATTTCTCGTAATTTTCGTAAGCAGCCGTAATGAGAAAAACTTAAAACTGAATCCTTAATATAATATAATAAATAATAAAAACTGAGAGAACTGTAAACTTTAAACCAACTGACAAAGCTTTGACATTTTTGTTTTGTTTTTAATAAACAGTCATGGAGCCTACTACTTAGTTATTGACAATTGAATTACAAAATCTTGAATTCTAAACTTGGTTTTGAAAATTAATGCATAAAATAATATGTTTTTGAAGAGCTGAGATTGTGCTTATTGAGAATAAAAAATATACAGGGTGTCCAATTTAAAAAGACATATGTTTGCTCAATAACTCAAAAACGGAAAGTTTAATTGAAAAACTGACTACGCCACTGGATTCTACGGAAAAAAATCTATAGGAATGCGTTTCAACCATTTCTCCAAGTTTAAGCACAACTGAGATACGGGAGGTGATTAAAAAGTGATACTTTTCATTTCAGCCCTGTATAGCAAAAACTAAGAGGGCTATGCAAAAACTGATTGCGCCATCTTTAGTTTCATAAAAAAGTAGCACACTGTCGCGAAAACCGCATCCCGCTAACGTTAAAAATAACGGAGATATCCCGTAAAAGTGCCCAAAATGGGATACCCTGTACATACATTTCAAAAAAAGAAAAATAGAATAAACTAACAAATAAAATTTTTATTAATTTAATAACGGGTATTGCCACCCCTGTTTTCAATAACGGTTCTCAAACAAATGGATCCTTTTCCATTTGTAGACCGATATCTCGGCGAGAAGTGGACGTATTGAGTCAATAAAAACATAAATTAAAGCTTAATTAACAAAGTATCCCATCATTATAACGATTATGCAGAAATAAAATTTCCACGCTCGTAGACAAGAAAAAAAAAGTGGTAAAATTTTGAGAATTTTTTTGTTGCTGATTTTTTCATCATTACTCGAAAACCACTGAAACTTAAAATTTTTGAAGTTCTAATCCAAAAACTAGACACTTGGAGCTACAATTTCCTTCTTTTAAATTCCTTGGACGACCATTCCTCTCAAAGTAACGGCATGTTGAAAATTGCCGAAAAATTTGGAATTTTTTTTTGGTCCTTTAATTTTTTCCAGTAGTGTATAAATGAGTACCATATTCTTCGGGTCTTAGTAAGAAAAAGTATCTTCTTTTAAATGCAGTTGACATTTCAGAGCGCCACCTATCGAATTCTACTTTTCCCAATTATTATTCTCTACTTCCATAGTTATCTGCTTTTATCTTTTCATTTTTTATTCTGTATTATATTTTTCATTTCTAGCAACAATAATTATTAAATTTTTCTTTTCAGCTATTCATCGATCCAGCCAAACTTTTGCCCCTTCAAAGGTTCCTCCCCGGTGCGCCAGGCGCCAAGAGGGGAGGTGGAGGAAGAGGGGGTAGAGGCGGCAGTGGAGGCCGAGGTGGAAGGGGCGGTAGAGGAGGTTTTGGAGGTGGTAGAGGAGGAGGAGGCTTTGGAGGGGGTGGTAGAGGCGGTTTTGGAGGTGGAAGAGGCGGTGGCGGTAGAGGAGGTTTTGGAGGCGGCGGACGAGGTGGTGGGGGTAGAGGAGGTTTCGGAGGCGGTGGTGGTAGAGGAGGTTTTGGAGGGGGAGGCAGAGGCGGTTTTGGAGGTGGCAATAATTGGAACAGATCTGGCCCTGTCAAGAGAAAATTCGAAGAATGATTTAGATGTAATAGTAATCAGATGTACAGATTTTACAATATGTTTTATTTCAATCTTTTTGACGTAAATTGTTTTTATATAATAAATTGTCATTTTCATGGAAAAGTTATGCTAAGTTTAGTATGTTCATTATTTAATATAAATTGAATTTGAAATTCAATTAAGAAGCATTGATCTTCTTTGGCACAGCAAGAAAAAAGTGAGGAATAAAATTGACAGAATATTTGTGTGTATTTTTACCAACCATTGTTTTTCCAACGTCATTTGTCGAAGCTATTCAGCTTATGCAAGTTTGGAGCATTAGTTGTGTCCTCACGCTACCTCAGGAACAACTTTGCTAGTTGTTGACCCAGCAATGAGGCTATTAGCTAGGAAATTTCTCATTTAGTCGAGGATTGAACTCCTACCTCCTGATAACTATAGTCCGTTCAAATATAAGAAGGAGCTTTGTAAACAAACAGAATCGTCTGGTCTGCGCACAATATACAATAAGCTTGTATTGGTCAAACTGTCAAAAACGCTCCCTTCGACTGCCAGGATCGTACTCGCAACGGACTGTGGATGGTACTGGATAGAGAAAATCTTTTGACAAAGTGTATACTGCATCTGAGAGTGATATGTATAAATATAGTATATTCCACTCAGATGTGTTGTATGAAATCTAATCGATTTGACTGTGGACGAAAAGTAACTATCTGAAGGCCCTCCTACCGCTGCGCTGAACTTGTTGTTATTGCTCCTTCTTACATTTGAACAGACTATAGTCTCAGCACATTATGGCCCATTCCATAGGTAAATTTAAAAAAAAATGTTTTCAGATTTTCAACTAACAGATGAGTGTGACTGAATTTCAACCTTCATGAAAGCAGAAATCACTATAATTCTGAACAAAACTATGGCTTCAATGATTAACTGCTTCCTAATCATTTGATCAGTAATTTTCATTATTCGTACCAAAAAGTTAACCTTTTATTATTGAAGAAGAGTAGACATTCTAGGATATTGATAATCAATTATAATATCTTGATTTTTATTCATAGTCATCATTATTTTTACTGTACATTATGAATTGAAAGATACAATGATTCCATTGAAGATTCTATTCATTTTCATCAAATCTTGTGTGTTTGGCCAAATGCTTCTCAGTTCTCTTCAGTAATTTGTCTTTACCCCTCTGTTTCTTTTTTGATTTTTGAAATTTATTCATTCTATCATTTTCAATTTTCTTCCAATAAATTTGCTCCTCCTCTCCTTGTAATATTTTTTTATCTCCTGCAAATTCTCCAATACAGAATTTCTCCGCTGCTTCATTATTCGGGAATCTGACAAAAATTTCTTCACTAGCAGATGTAAAAGGTACATCTACATAAAGTACATCTTTCGAAACAGCTTTAACTTCCATCTGAAAAATCAACAAATATAGAATAATAATAAACTATTTCATTGAATAACATAAAGATTTAAGCGTTTTACACTGAATTCCTACACTCTAGGACCTAGAGAAACTTTTTTTATTCTCGGCAACATGACAAAAAATCATAACTTCTTAAAACCCTTTGGCGTTCACCATATTGATGACAAAAAAGACTTAAGTACCTTTATTTTTTTGTCGCTCTGACAGGGCTCTGGCAACTTAACTTTTACAACTGTCCCAGGAACATATTCTAATTTTGCAGGTGCCTCTTCGATATTCTCCGAGTCTGAGGTTTTTATATTTTCCAGTTCATTCTTCTCTGAATTTGGTGGTTTGACAGATTTGAAACCTCTGAGATGCATTTTTATTTCCTTCATTTTTTTCCTCTGAAGATTGAGATATCCATTTCTCATTTTCTTCCATTCTTGCCTAAAATAAATAAGGAACTCAGAATAATGGATAACTGTTGAGACCTGTTAATTAATGTTAATGAATTAAGTAACTTCTTCCAATACTCACTTGGATAGAATCTGCAAACCCAACTCTTTTATCAATGTTTTCTTTTTATGTTCTTTCTTTTTCTTCTTTTTTGGATCCCCTTCTTCATTACTTATAGTTTCCCCTTGTTCATCCTCTTTTTTCAACCGTTTACCACTACTTTCTTCCTCATCATCTTCTGATAATTTTCTTTTAGTTCCCTTTTTATCTGCATCATTAGCAGTTTCATTTTCCTTGATATAGGAAGAAATACTACATAAATCTTCTGGATTAATGTTAGAAGACATTTTAGATCCTATACTTTCAAAATAAGAGAGAGCATTTTGGACCCCAACCTCAGATTCAAATTCTATAAAAGCAAATCCTTTATTCATATTGTTGTGTTTATATCTTGGTATCGACACATATGTTACGTTGCCATAATCTGAGAATAAATTTGTTAGGAAGTCATGTGTACAATCTGAGCTGATTCTTTCAACATAAATAGTGCAGTCATCAACATTTTCTTTTACTTTCACCTCTGTTTTTCGTTTGACCTTTTGTAGGTCTTCAGATAATTCCAATAATTCTGATTTTTTAATAGCTTTTCCCAAATCGTCAATGGATTGGGTCAGCTTTCTAATTTTGTTGAACTTCAAGAACTCGTCAAGGTTCACATCTACAAAATAAAATTGAACATATAACATTTCTTCTGAAGTGGGAGTGGGAAATTTTAAATTGAATTAATGGAAGCTTGATTCTTACATGGGTCTTCTTGAATTAATTGCGATAGGTACCTATCTTTAGATAAATTAGAATCACTAAAGTAAAATTCCATTTGTGTCAAAATTGATTTATATAGCTGTTTTTTTCCGATGTCTTCCCTTTTTTAGACACCGAGTCCTCGTTAGTTTCATCCATTCTTTTAATAAAACAATGAAATTGTTTTCACACTGCGGGATTTTGATTAATGTTTTGTTTTGTGAGGTTAGAATTTATGCTCAGAAGCACAAGCACAGAACATGTGACAAACTGTCAAAGATATTCAATCCTTTGGTCTTAACTTCTAAAATTCAATCGAATTTCTTTTTCGTCTACGCTGCGATTTCCTATCATCTTTAACCTTTTCATAAAAATATATTAGAGATCTTCTTTATTCGAAGCTTTCATGGCATGCTATATAACATTTGAATTATTTATTCTATCTCGCTGGTTTGTTGCATCGAATTCAGCGGGATTCGAACCAGCAGTCAAGTTCAAAATGATTTGAAATTCGAATGGAAACAACAAAATGTTACGGTTTATTCTTCATAAAACTAGCTATATTCTCGTTCATAAGATGTTATAAATTTATGATTATTATAACGAATATATTAATATTCATTTTCGATATGCACCAACCTTCAACATATACTGTATTCGTTTTGCGGTATTTCGAGCTCCTGAGCTGTACCAGTGCTTGTGCGCAGCCAATGGGAAGCCGTATTTCGAGCTTTTGAGTTACTCAGGAGCACGAAATATCTCAAAACGAATAGGCTAATATTTCCATTTCCATTACGCATTCGTCTCGGATTCAATAATATTCAAGGACAAACCGAATCACGTGACGATGCTTATCAAATAAATCAAAATTTATCTCATTCATTGTTGGAGTTGCAAGCAAAAGGTATCAATTTCCGGCTAATAAAACACAGTATTTTAATTTTTTCGGTGAGTATAGTATTAGGTGTATTGTTGATTTGATAGATTCTCCTATATTATATGTGATGCAATAATTATCACAGGCTCATATTCTATAACGATAAATTTATTATTTCGACGTAACTACTGTATTGCAAGTACTTTTGCCTTCACTTTCATTAGATCACTGAATAATTCTATCTAATCTGGAAATATCCTCTATCGAAATGCAATTGAAAGTAAAAATATATTTAGAATAATGAGGAAGACATGAAACCGGTTATTATCAGGCTTCCGAAATAGAGGGTTGCCGGTAGTCGATATCATTGTTTAAATAATGCCGATATATTAATACGGACCAATAAGAATCAAGTGTGACTAATGGAAAGCTATCAAAGTTTTGATTGCTTTCTATTGACTTACAACTTCAATGTCATTTGAACAAGCTATTCCCACAAAAGAAGGCGAGGTAAAAAGAAGCCCTAAAACTATAGATATTTTCAACGTCCCTGGTAAGTGCGAGATTTTCCCCATTCATATACATATTTGAGAAATGTGAATAATATTTCTACATTGAATCGCATACTGCCTACATTAATATCTAAGTTATAACAAATTCAATTTTTTTCCAAATCTTGTGAATTACTGCCGATTCAGAATGATCTTTCTGATATGACTCTAATAACTTCTTAGAAAATCATGAATGTGAAATTGAAATTGTACCTATGTCCTTCACTTTCCATATTAGGATGCAGATCATCCATGAATAAAATAATAATATTCGAATAATACTTCGAAAGATTTCAGCGAAACTAACAGTAAAAAAAATTAAGAAACCCATGTGCAGGTGCTTTTGAGCTCTCGTTCATTGGTGGAGCAATGAGGCTATTACCTCAAAATTTTGTATAGGACTTGAGATTGATATTAAATATATAAATGCAAATCTCAGCACGATCGGAAATTATTCAAAAACTTAATATGTAAAAACAAGTCGACAATTGAAAAAATTGAATTCTATAGTTCTGATGATGCGATCCTCTTGAAATATTGCATGAACATTCAGTATATCAATCTTCATTCACAAAATAAATTTTTTCGGCAACCGTCCGGGAAGTACCCACTTTCCGGACGCTTTTTCTTTGAGAAAGAAGCCTTTCCCGGCCTAGTCCGGGAAGTACGTACTTCCCGGACTAGGCCGGAAAGGCTTCTTTCTCAAAGAAAAAGCGTCCGGAAAGTGGGTACTTCAATATCAGTAATTGCTCGAATTTTAATATAAATATTAATATAAATAAGAATTAGAATGTTTCTGTTAATATGTGATATTTTCTGTTCTGTTTAATTTAAATAAGAATTAAAATATATAAAAAAGAAATGTGTCGTCTCATTGATTTGTTATTCTAGACGGTTGCCGAAAAAATATTGTACGCAACACGCCCGAAAATGGTTTTTTTGGACTCATAGACTTCTAGGACTCGCTTGCGCTCGTCCTAGAATTTTGTCTATTCGTCCAAAAAAACCCTATTTTCCGGACTTGTTACGTAAATTACTATTACTCGAATTGGATATATCTTGTTATGGAAATATAAAGTTTCTTCTTTTCAATATTCCAATTGAATTTTCTATGGTTCTGTTCACACTATGGCCACAAAATTTTGCATGAGGCTTAACATGAGCATCTTGGATGTGTACGCAAAATTTAATTTCAATTGTTTTCGTTTTGTCTGGGATATTGAGGAACAACAATTTTGAATGGCCATATTTTATGTCTTGATTTATTTTTAATTTTTTTTCAGAGATGGCTCCAGCTTATAAGGTAACCTACTTCAATATAACTGCTTTAGGAGAACCAATAAGGTTCTTGCTTAGTTACGGACGAATTGAATTCGAAGATTGCCGTATAGAACATGAACAGTGGCCGCAACTGAAACCTGGTATGTCGTAATAGCCTAAATTACAATACAATCAGTCCCTGCCACTGCCGCTCGCGCTGCCGGTAATAATTTTTGAAATACTTCTTCGGCAGAATCGAAGGCAGTGAGCTCAGAGTAAAAAATAAACATGTTTATCTTATGTTTATTTCTTACTCTGAGGTAGTGAGCATTCACACTCTGCTTCAACATTTCTCTCGTGACCTAGTGTCGGCAACGACGGACAAAGAAATTCCACATCAACCTAGTTAAATGTAATGTCTATGTACCGTTGAGAAGGGTCTTTTTGACGAAAGAACAAGCCAGGATGTTATTGGCTCGGAGAAAAAAATATTTTTGTTGAAAATTGTAACTTCAATCACTCACTGCCGTTCGCACTGACTGACTTCCGTACGAAAAACCGCCAATTTAAGGCAGCGCGAGTGGCAACGGCAGGAAGCTGAGGGATCAGGGAAATGTAGTGATCCATAGATAAATATCCAAGGGCGTAGCCAGGGGGAGGGTTTTGGGGGTTCAAAACTAACCCTCCACCCCGAAATGTTTCCTAGTTATTTTTTGTTGCAAAAATAATCTTTCATTTTGCACTTAAACCAACTTATCTCCTAAAATCTAGTTAAAATTATTCATATCACTATGAATTCTTGAAAACAACAAATACTTGCTACAGAAAGCGACCCTCACAATTCCCGGCACCTACAAAGTCAATTGCCAAAATGTTTTGCGATCCCTATGCGATAATGCCCGTACTCATTGTAGTCGATGCTCCGTCAGGCGTCAGTTCTCGTACTCAAGCAGTTCTCAAGCATTCCTTTTCATCTCATAGTACTCAAGCAATACTTCGTCGATGCTCAGCTACCGACCAACCTTGAGACGTGCTCGGATGTCGAACTGTCATACAAATTGTCAATATTCAAATTTCAATGTAAATGGCGAATCTCCATGGCAACTCAGCAGTGGTAACACAGAAAAAAGTGAAAATAACCAGATTCCGACGATGTTCGAATTCTCCGCTGAGTTTTGCCGAAGGTTTGTTTATGAGATACGATCGTTGCTAAGTATGCGAGCTCGTCTCCGCCGAGAACGGCTTGAGTATGAGATTGAGAACTGACGGAGCATCGACTATGAGTACGGGCATAAGAAATATACCTTATGACTCGTCTAAGATGAAACACCCTGTATATTTGAACAAACCGAATGAACGCTCGCTCTGACTACTTGTTTGATTCTACAGATATACCCTTCGGTCAACTCCCCATTCTTGAGCACAATGGGAAAAAAATCAACCAGAGTTTGGCTATTTGCAGATATTTAGCTAAGAAGGTGAAATTGGCTGGAAATGACGACTGGGAAGACTTGGAAATTGATGCTATCGCGCAGACGGTCAATGATTTACGTCAAAGTAAGTATCGTTCTTATTAAAGTTGAAAATCAATAGCTGACTCGATCCTGAATTGAATAATGAAACAGTTCGTGGGGTTCATGCAAATAATAGTTAACCATTTTGATGAAAATACTGTTGGAAATGTGATTCGAGGTGGTACATTTAAAAAGCCATACCAACCGACCAATCAAATACGAGTGTTTCGCCACTGTCGTCGATTGAAGCCGATTGGAGATGATCAAGTTTGATAATTGTTAAGAACACGGAGCACATATACAGGGTGATTTTTTTAAGTGTTTCATTAGACGTTTTCGAGGAAGGAATTGTAATACAGATTCAAGATTTTGGATTTTCGTTTTAGAGTACATGAACTTTGATTGTAAAATATTTTCAAGAGGAATCTACTTCCGGTTTCACCGGAAACGAATGTAACTTCGTTATTTCAAATGCAACACCCTGTATATTTATACATATTCCAATACTTCGTTCAATTCTACACTG
Source organism: Propylea japonica (assembly GCA_013421045.1). Classification (NCBI taxonomy): domain Eukaryota; kingdom Metazoa; phylum Arthropoda; class Insecta; order Coleoptera; family Coccinellidae; genus Propylea; species Propylea japonica. Next base: position 72,576,443 of record CM024239.1, on the reverse strand, counting down.
ATTTGATGTATGATATGTGCAACCACTCAAGTGGTTCTTGAATTATAGCCTGATTATCAAATTTTTTGAAAAAAAGGTTGTCACAAATTAGTGTCCATATCTTCAAAATCCCTCATTACAAGAGTTTCTTTTTGCGAAAGTGGAACAAAAGAAAGTACGCTGATACTGTTTCTTGTTTAACTTATGAGGAAATATTATACAGGGTGTCTGAAAAAGGGCCTCAAAGTGAGCCTCAATAAAACAATGAAATCTCACTTTTTTCAAATGGCAACCCTATAATTTTGTAATTCCAATCGATTGCTCGTCAAAAACCAGTTATGGTGTCCCGAACATTTCATTCCTCTAAAATCAGTATTTTTGCCGTTATTCAATAAAATTCGAATTTCACGATTAAAGACAGTTTCGCACAGTTTGTAAGCTTGCATTTTTGAAGTAGGCTATGTTAGGAACTGTCATTCTTACTTTTTCTTACAGATCAAGCACTAATCAAAACATGCAATAATAATTTCACTGGAATGATTTATCAAGGGTATGTTCTTTATTTGATGCAAATGTAACAAATTCCTAGAAAAGGTAATTAGAAATTCAACGAACGAAATTCACATTTACTGACTTTTTTTGTTAAAGGTGGTAAATGTGGATTGCTTCCGTTAAAAGTTCTGACTGCCCTTCCTAAAATTTTGTTACATTCACCATAAATGAAGAACATATTCAATACATCACTGTTTCTGTGATTCATATTTTGCATAGTGCCCGATTTATCAAAAAGTATAAATGACAGTTCTCTAAAATGCATTATAAATCAACAGACATAGCCTTCATGAAAACTTCTATCCTAATAAATCTATGGTTAGACTAAAAACCTTGATTCAATCCTGAAATTCGAATTTTATTCAATAACGGCAAAACTACTGATTTTAGAGGCATGAAATGTTTGGGACACCCTAACTGGTTTTTGACGAGCCATCGATTGGAATTACAAAATTATAGGGTTGCCATTTGAAAAAAGTGAGATTTCATAGTTTTATTGAGGCTCACTTTAGGGCCCTTTTTCAGACACCCTTTATAATATTTCCTCATAAGTTATACAAGAAACAGTATCAGCGTACTTTCTTTTGTTCCACTTTCGCAAAAAAAACTCTTGTAATGAGGGATTCTGAAGATATGGACACTAATTTGTGACAACCTTTTTTCAAAAAATTTGATAATCAGGCTATAATTCAAGAATTGCTTGAGTGGTTGCACATATCATACATCAAATCAGTGTAGAATTGAACGAAGAATTGGAATATGTATAAAATATACAGGGTGTTGCATTTGAAATAACGAATTTACATTCGTTTCCGGTGAAACCGGAAGTAGATTCCTCTTGAAAATATTTTACAATCAAAGTTCATGTACTCTAAAACGAAAATCCAAATCTTGAATCTGTATTACAATTCCTTCCTCGAAACGTCTAATGAAACACTTAAAAAAATCACCCTGTATATTGCGTATATTTTTTATAAAAAATATGCTACCCCTTAAATATTGGTCCTAGATCACGAATATGTTGTAAGAGACTTATTTATAACAAATCGAAAGGCAAATTCGATCGATTCTTCAGATACAAAAATACTCGTCATACCTGGCAACGTTGTTACCACCAGAACGGACCGTCGCCATCTTACATGCCTAAAACGATGGATTACCATCACTCAACTACGACTAATGTTCTTGTCTTTTTCTTATCGTTGAGAGGCAGGCCTCTAATACAAAGTATGGTAAGCAAACTATAGTATGTACACAACTCGAGGATAACTGATAGCCTGACGCATTAAATATCTGATTCAAGTACTTCAGGATGCTTATAACATATTGCTTGAATTAGACCACTCCCAACAAAAAGAGTTCGAACAAATTGAACAAGGGAGACTTTAGAACACCATTGTTTCCTTATACTGGGTCTTTATGAATGATTGTAACAGCGCAGTTGGCTTTGGATATCTAACCATTAACCAATCAGAGCATAACATAATCACAGAGTTCTGTGATTTGCATAAAAAGCGGCAAAATGACAATAATCTAAAGCCAACTGCGCTGTTACAATCATTTTTAGAAACCCTGTACAATGGCCCAACAAGCAATATCCTGTACTAAAACCGGGTTAGTGTGGGTTCAGTAAGCACCCACAAACTCTGAGAAAGGCATTTCGTCTATTGAAGGACTCTAAAATGGGGCTTCGCTACAGACGCCTCTAATGCCAAATTTATTCGCAGTTGTTCTACCACCGAGACCGAACATGGTACTCTGTGGTTCTACCGACTGCGCACAGAGGGCACAGAGAGCGTGGTGTAACATCTATGGGGCGAAACAAGAAACGCTGAAGTTCAAGTCCAGTACAACCATAGACTAATAAATATTTTTATTAGTTTTATTAGTCTATGAGTACAACGTAACCATTCACCATGCTAAAACCTCTCTTAAACATCTCTCTAAAACCATCCGAGAAGAAACATAGAAAAAATGCTTCTAATAGCTTTATATTTTCAGATATTGGCAAATATCATTATGAATCGGATGAGAAAGTGAAAGAAAGAGAACAGAACATTCTCTTCAATGAAAAATTGCCATTCTTATTAGAACGACTGGACAGTGTTGCCAAGCAAAATAATGGACATTTAGCTCTGGGGCGTGTAAGTATATCTATATACCTATATGATCATAGTAGCCTTAGACCATTGAAAGATGGGACATAGCAAATACTAAAGCCATAATTCAGTATGGTAAAAAATAGACTGCTCTGTTGTTTCGATTTGTAGAAAGGATATCGTAGCATACAATGCGACGTTGTGACGTTCTCCTAGTTTTCTTATGAATGTGAAAAGTGGGCGAATTTTTATCCAAATCTGTGTTTTCACAGCTAAATTATACACTTGATTTTCAGCTGTAACAGTGGCGTAGTTTGTGTCGTGTGAACATGTAAATAATTCACTCAAAGTTTAATTTCTATCAAATTTTTACTTTAGCGCTACACCACTGACTGAAAGAGTTAAGAGTTAAATGATTTAATTTGTAGAGTGTTTCCAGGACAGTATAAAACTTAGACATTTCCAGAAAAAATGATTTTAGAAGTGATGGACCCTCAGAATATCATAGTGATTATACGTTTTTCGTTTCGCACTCAGGTTTTCGAGAAAATTATTGAAATCACCGCAATAAGTTAACGAATTTAAACAATCAGAATTATCGGTGGAGTGTGACAAACGCGTTAGCATTCATTTCTAATGTTGAATGTTGAATCCTTAGAGAAAGGGTCTGTCTAAGGTTGAATCACAGTTTACAACGATGCCAACTTGGCACTCTGTTGTGAATCGCCATCCTCACTAATTATGCTTGCTCGTACATCATCATGGCGCGACGTTTGAACGATTATAGAAATCGCATTTTCAAAATTTAATTGAAAATGAATCACTTGAAATATTGAATGTATGGTTGGATTTATTTGTATGTATTATAACCACTGCTCCCAAAGCTACCCTATAACGTAAGCGCTAAATCCACAAAAAAAATCGTTTTAAAGAAATTTCGTTATACAGAAAATTTGTTTCTATAGTAGGCAATGTCGCGGTTAACTTCACTGATAAATTTAAGTTTATCATTCAAACTTAAGCACTTCCCTTTAGACATTTTCGCTTTTACACTAGCGTAATAGTTAGATTGAAACCATACAGCCAGGGGTGTATTTGAAACTGTTTCAGAAGAATCTCTCTGCCCGCCGTAATGATTTCGTTTAAGGTCGGGATTTATTACGTACGTCCGAGAAAATTTCGGAAAAAACCCACCCTTATACCTTCTTACCAATACCCGAAATTCGTTATACAGAGAAATTCGTTATACCGACGCTCGTTGTAGAGAAGTTCCACTGTATTTCAACATACTGGAAAAGTATCTTCAAGAAATTGATATTTCAAAATATTACATTTCAAATAAGTCGAACTCGAATCTTGTGGTGATGAAAAGCTTCAGTTCAGTTTATTTTTTTGATTTGCATTGTCGCCTCCTTTTTCACGATTGAAAATTTCTTACTAATTAATAATTTTTTGTAGCTCACCTGGGCAGATTTATACTTCGTTTCTCTTCTGGATTACTTGAACTTCATGCTGAAGAAGGATCTACTCGAGAATCGTCCAAATCTGATTGCAGTCAAAAATAAAGTATTGAGTGAGCCTGCAATAAAGGAATGGATCGAAAAACGTCCAAAAACCAATATCTAATTGTTATGAAACTCGATTTTGAATATTTCTTGTTGTATACATATGCAAGTGATGGCTCTTATTTCACCCAGTTGTATTAAAACATTTTTTTGAGAAATTTTATTTTATAAAGTTAACTTATCAAATTCATCAGGATATTGGGCTCATCAGTACCTATTGCTATTTGTAATAGGCACACATACGCTAAATTTAGGTATAATCGATTGAAAAGAGTACCTACATGTCCCGGAAATCTCTCGGATTCAGATAGAACATAAAAAAATAAGATGACAAGTTCCCATAATTTTTTTCCTAGCGGCCCTCCCTATGAAGATACGACCTTCTAAATGACGCCACTGGAAATTCATTTTAGTGGAATAAATTTCAATTACTTATTACTTTTTTCATTATTTTTTTCGAAAACGGTTCATTTTATCGACACTGAACAAGAGTACCTTTTCTTTAGTTTAATGTTCAAGGTATCCAAATTTGTTTTTTTGAGCACCTTATCATACAGGGTGTTGAAAATGGATGCATTAAAATGTACAACCCAGTCCGCCCCTGGTAAACTGAACAAGCTAATTGAAATTTGAGTGCAGTGATTTAAGAGGTCCTTAGTACAATTGATCATATCAAATTTTCATCAAATTATATCTAGTAGTTTGAAACTTATTGCACTAAAATGGATTTCCAGTGGCGTCATTTGGGTTTTTTCAAAACGTTATTTTTGAATTTTTGCACTGATTGTAAAGTTTGATTGCCCAAGCACTGCGTAAAATAAAATACAGACTCTGACATACATTTGCCATTTGCACCATCATCTTATAGGGAAATTGAAATACACACATCAAAATAAGATGAAACCAAACTGTGGATAATGAAGGTATTCGTAAAGTAAAGGTATTTTATGATCCTCCTAATTACTATATATCATATTATGATGATGTGCATAGCATGACATTCTCACGTTTGAATATAATGATAATCCAATAATATTCATTTAATTTGATTGATATTTTGTTTTAAATTAATCAACAAGAATCTTGAGGTGATAAGATATAAATCTCAGTCTGTTCAGACAAATATCCTTATCATATATTTTACAAAAAATACAAGGTATTTTTCGAGATACGATAACGAATTATTATTGAATTCTTCTCTTGCCTCATGGATATTTTTTGTACTTTTTTCCAGCGAATAAATTAAATAGTAAAACTGTAGCACCTTGAAATAATCATATTGACGTTGATATCGTTGATTCTTAAGTAGCCTTGAGTATGGTTGGAGTTCAGTAACTACATTAAAACATCTAATTCGGAGTATTTTAGTCCAATGAAATCTAAGGTTAATGATTCACCCATGTTGCTATCATTGATCCATAATTGCTGAGGCTAATTTAATTTAGACTTATAGCAGGGGTATTCTTTCATTACGATTCACTTTTCATTTTAAAATTTCGCGCCAACTTTCTCGATACGAATACATAGATTTTTGACAGACCTTTATTCTGTGGTTCATGGAAGTGCAGAAGAGAAATCAGAACTATCATAAGAAAACATTTAAATACCACACTTTGAATATTTTTACCTTCAGCAATACATTTTTTCATATGGCAGTGAACTTATAACCCATGGGTTATAAGTTCAATGGCAGTTTTTTATTGAAACCGCCGATTGTTGTTAACTCTGCTTCACTACTTGTTATGTTGGCAGACTGTGACATCTGATGTGCTGATTTTGGTGAATTACCGAAACCTAGTTTATATAAAACTTGTCCGAAAAATTTCGTCCATTGTGATTCAGATTCTTAAGAGTTTCGTATTCGTGGTTGAAATAAGTGTAAGTTGCACTCTAGAATGATATTTTTACTCTTATCACACTTTTCCATATTATAAAATTATCGTGACACGTTTTTTGTGACATTTTATAAGCTACAATAAATAATTCTCGATAACTATTGGAAATTTCAATTTTTTATGAGAATTTTTGGCACTCCATTTTGGATTCTGAATTTTTACCATCCTATTATATATTTAAAATCCTTCAGATTGAAAAAGAAGTATTGAAATACATAATTCCTAAATTGGCTAAGTAAGAGGTAATGCGTAATTAAATTCCATAGAACACGTTTGTATACGAATCGCCAATATATTTTATTTCAAATTGGAACTCAAGTTGGATCTAATATTGTGTAATGTAATGGTAAAACTTTTAAACGAATATTTTAAGATTGAGTAGACTTCTCCAACTGAAAATCTTTTTCTCACCAAATAGTCTACAAAATGCAAATTTTATTTCGAGAATTATAGTTTTTTGACTATTAAGATATCTCATTCCAATCTGTGTATCGTTCATTTTTGTTAATCACACTGGAATTTGCCAGGGTAACTTAAACCACTACAAAATAAACATGAAGAAAAATGAGAGACCGTGGAGAAATCGTCCAGTGGATGGGAAACCACCAGGTGAGTACAATTTTTATTCACCTTATCGTGAATGGGAAAACCATAATTGCTGAAAAAACTTGATGGCTTTCAGAATTGAGGGCCTTTCCAAATAGAGAAAAACCTTGGCGTTCACAACCACAGTTTGGTAGACGTAGAAATGATGAGATTCAAAATGATCATAAATGTAACAACCATATTAGAAGAAATGCGGAACATTCCCGTTTTTCCTTCAAAGTCATGGAATCTCTGTTAGAAAAACCACTAGAAGAAGTTATTCAGAAGCTTGTAGACAATGAACATTTTTTCAAGTATATTGGCACGAAACTTTCTTCTGATACTACAGTAATGATTGTGAAACTTTTAAGTCGGTTTTGTGATTGTGCCTTTCCACAATTGAGGATAAAATTTTGCAGAAGAGTTTGATTTCTGGTTTTCTACTTCATCTTCAGAATTATATTTCGAATTTGGCTGTCCAGTCTCCCCGAGATGAAAAGGATAATGCTTATTACTGGAATGATCCTGATTCTTTCTGGAAGAATATGTTACGATTATGTGATCTTTCATTGAAGGAAATTCCTAATTTTTCGTTGATCATTTAATGATTCTTGTGAAGGTTTTGTTGATGAACATACCACTTATAGAAACTGAACATCAGATCCATATTTCTGATGAGATAAAAGAGAATTTTAGATCTATCATTTCTAGAGCTGAAGCCTATGTTTCTACCCGCAATAATCAGCATTCAAAGAAGAGAGAGATCATAGATGAAATTGAAGGAGAACCACCTGACGATTTTCATGAATTGAGCATTTTTCCAACAACTGAAGAGTTAGTCAAAGCAGAAAAACCTTTCCTTAGGAAAAATGTAGTTGTTGGTCCTTACAGGGATGTCGAACATTATTTAGATGTTCAATTCAGATTATTACGAGAAGACTTTGTGGGACCCTTGAGGTTTGCAATACAAGGTCATCTGTCTGGAAAAGATAAACGTGATATACAAGATATCAAAATTCATCGAAAAGTCCAATTTATGCATCCTGTAACTCTTACAGAAGATTACTGTGTTCTCCTTAAGTTTCATTTCGATGGTAAATTGAGTAACTTCAAATTTGAGGATTCTAGAAAATTCATGTTTGGATCTTTGGTATGTTTCACTAATGACAATTTCAATTCCATATTGTTTGGTAGGATAGTTGACCGGAAAACGGAAAATTTGAAAAAGGGAGAACTTGTGATTGGGTTCAATGAACCCAAGACTATAGCCTTTAATACAGACTATATTATGGTTGAGTATGGAGTCTATTTTGAGCCTTATTATCACGTACTCAAGGTCTTACAATCAATTCAAGAGGATGATTTCCCTATGAAGAATTATATAGTGGATATTGACAAAACTGTACTGAATCCTCGCTATGGTATTCCTTCAATTCAGTATCAAATTGAAAGTAATCAAAGAGTGAAAACCTGCTACCCTTTTGGTCCAGGACCAACACCCACATTCAAAGATCTAAATCAATCTCAGAATGATGCATTTATGGCAGCTTTGTCTAGACAATTCACCATAATTCAAGGACCACCAGGAACAGGAAAAACCCATGTTGGTTTGAAAGTAGCACGAACATTACTAGACAACTCAGATGTTTGGTTCAAAAGATCACCAATGCTAGTTATTTGCTATACTAATCATGCACTCGATCAATTTTTGGAGGGATTGATCGGTAGCACCGATAAGATTGTAAGAATTGGTGGACAATCCAAAAATGAAAAACTAGCAGATTTTAATCTTAAAAAATATGCACATGCAATGAATCCCGCTGTTTGGAAGGCAAAAAATGAAGTTTCTACAAATTTAGGGAACATTAAAAGAATAACTGATAACCTGAATAAAATTGCACGATATGACAGCATCCTTTCTCTCAAAACACTTGAGGAGGTTATTCCAAACTATCGCAACAGTTGGCTTGCTAATGCTACCACTGATGATTTCCTTGAATGGTTGTTAGTTGATGGTGTTCCTAAGAATGCAGAAATAAATATTGTAGAAAATAATGGAGATCATCGTGCTCTAGTTCAGGTAAGCACATCATCATTAATTCCTATGGCTCTATACAGTGTGTTTTGTCATGACTTAGCGATAATTTAAGGTCATCAAATATACCTAATATTATCGACAAAAACACCCAAACTTGGAATTTTACCCCCTAAGTTTTGGAGTAGCCCTCATTTTAAATTTACTTCTTTATTTTGTTGACCCTTCCAAATAATATCGATTTCTTTGGACATAAAGGTCCCACAGATGTGAAAAAAAATGCTTTTTGAAAGATGATACTACCACCTTTCATTGATGATATAACATATAAAAACATTCAACTTGAAAACGCCATAAAAAATTCTTTAAAAAAGTTCATAGTGAAAATATGTACTGATTTTCTTAGTAAATCCGCAGTAGTACAAGAACTAGCACATTAAAGTATAATTTTTTTTCAATGATTTAACACGCAAGGACACAAGCTACAAAACAACACTCACATAATTTCTGTAAGTTACATGATTTGAGAGTTATTGCTGTTCGTTATTCCTCCCTGCGTGGAGTTCATACAGAAGAAAATATTGCTGTCGTTGAGGCCAGTGTCGAAGAAAACGACAATTTATCGATTCGTCGTCGTGCTCAGCAAATTGGACTTTGTCCATCGACTTTATGGAAAATTTTACGTAAAGATTTGGGTTTGGTGCCATACAAAATTCAATTGGTGCAAGAATTAAAGCTACACGACCATCGTTTGCGCCGTGAATTCAGTGATTGGTCGTTAAATCAATTGAACGAAGACCCATATTTTTACCGTAAAATTCTCTTCAGTGATGAGGCGCATTTTTGGTTAAATGGATACGTCAACAAGCAAAATTGTCGCATTTGGAACAAAGATAATCCACACGCCGTTCAAGAATTACCAATGCATCCTGATAAATGTACTGTGCGGTCTATGGGCTGGTGGGATCATCGGTCCATATTTCTTTAAAAATGAGGAAGGACAACGCGTTACCGTGAATGGAAATCGATACAGAACCATGATCAATGAGTTTTTGTTGCCAAATCTTGAAGATATGGATATTGATGAAATGTGGTTTCAACAAGATGGTGCCACTTGCCGTACAGCACGTGAAACAATCGACTTATTGAAAGAATGACATTTGTGAAAAATAGTCGTGGTGGCCATATGCCACAAATTGTGTTTAAATATTAAATGCTAAAAAATTATCTACCAAATAAAAAAAAATTTGGTCATTTCATAATTTTATGTGTTTTATTAAAAAAAAAATCGGCTACCTCTTAAAAACACCCGTTAATACTGTCTATTTTCACAGAAATTTGAGAACTTGAAGATGGACGATCCATCAGAATCAGCAGACGAAGAGGATGAGAGAATCAATGAATTGGATGATTTGTTTGAGAATCTAGAAATTAACAACGAGAAGTCAATGCTTGAGTTGTCTGACTTATATACGCAAATTCGAGATTGTACTGAATATTTAAAATCCTTAGAATTGCGAATTGAAAACGATTATGAATGCTTATTTCAGTATATGACGCTTCAAACAAGAAATAATAGATTGCAACAATTGTATGATTTTGTGAAGGTGAGTTATTATTCAAGAATTCATTTTTGTACAATCCAACTCATTGAAGTTGTAGTTTCGAACTCCTCAAGTACTATTTCACACTGTCTAAATAAAAAATAAATATTCTAGCTTATTTTGGACTTTTTCAGAGGAAGTTGGATACAGCACCTCGCAACATAGCTCGAGTTCGTCCAGACATTGATGCTAAAAAAAGTAGATACATACACATTGACGAAAGATGGAATTTATATTTCCATTGGTTGAACTTGTATAGAGAAAGATTGCTACAAAAACACGAACGACTGAATTTGAATTATAGAGATGCATATAAGTGTTATGACGAATTGAAACAAATGGGAAATGTTCAAATTCTGAAATCCATGAGTGTTATTGGAATGACCACAACAGTGCGGCTAGACTTCATTATACCTTACAACTTCTGAAGAGCCCAATCGTTATAGTAGAAGAAGCCGCTGAAGTTTTGGAGGCACATATTGTTTCTGCTCTAACTAAAAATTGTCAACAGCTGATTTTGATAGGAGACCATCAACAGCTAAGACCTAATACTGCTAATTATAAAATCGAAAGAGATTATAAGTTAGGAATAAGTTTATTTGAGAGAATGGTGCAGAACGATGTTCAGTGTTTTACACTTGACACTCAACACAGAATGAGGCCAGAAATTTCGTCTTTGATAAAACCAGCCATCTACCCGAATTTGAAAGATCATGAATCAGTCATGCATAGACCTCCCATTAAGGGAGTGGCTAAATGTTTGTATTTTATTGATCATAAAGTTCCCGAGGTAGAAGTCGCAGGAACTTCAAGAAAAAATTTACATGAAGCAAAATTCCTGGTTCAATTGGCCAGATATCTGATACTTAATGGTTATGAACCCCATCAAATTACTATTCTTGCTGCATATTTAGGGCAAATGTTTGAGATACAAAGAATGCAGAAAAGCACTGATCTCCTCAAAGACGTGAGAGTGGCTGTACTCGATAATTACCAAGGTGAAGAATGTGATATAATATTGTTGTCTCTGGTTAGAAACAATGAAAATACAATTGTTTCCTCTCCATTGAAAACAGAGTATGTGTTGCCTTATCCCGAGCTAGAAATGGACTTTACATTATGGGTAATATGTCGCTTTTATGCGATAAATCAAGGTAGTAACTTACTCTTTTAACTTTTTGATGTATCATTTTTCTAAAAGACCATATCAAGCAAAAGGGGTATGCATCACATAAAAAAATGTAGTAACTAGATATACAGGGTGTTTCATCATAAACTGGACAAATATATATTTTCGTGTAGAGGACATCGGGACAATCATTTTTGCCTTATACAAAATATCCCGTTTTCGAAGCATAAGCGAGATACAGGGTGTCAAACGTCATTTTTGAGCTAGATTCTTATGAGTGTGGTCAGTTATGTATAACACTTAATCAATCCACCAGTTTGTTAATTCATAAATATGTTATTTCAAGTCTGTTTCGAATGAGTTTTTTTTTTCAATTGTAGGTAGGTTGATCCTCAATCAATCGCCAGTTTTGAATTTCTAGAAAACTCGGCATACTTCATTTTATACAGGGTGAAATAAAATCTGATTTTTGACCCTAACTTCAGAAGCACCCCTGGTGTGTTCCAGTTGTTCCACCGTGTGATTTCTCATTCCATTATCAAGACACATCTTCTCTTGACAATATAATTCTTCATTTATAACAATAGCTCAATTTTTGTTAAAGATACAGGGTTTTCAGTAAAACATTAAATTTTGCTGAGGCTACAACAGTACTTCTACAAATTCAACCTAAAATTCTGACCTAATGAAAATGAACTGAAAACTAATGTAACGTGTTTTCCGCCCAGACGCGTATAAGAGGTGCAATTCGTCTGGCATGTCCTCATTAAGGTTTTGAATCAATAAGAGCATCACTGAGCTGCGGCAAATTTTCAGGAGTTAGTGCGCGAGATCGAATTTTCCTCACAAGATCATCCAACATGCCCAATTGGGTTCAAATCTGGGCTTAGAGCAGGCCAGATGAATTCTTGGATATCAACCTCTGCTAAATACTCTCTGGCAATCCCAGCCACATGCGGTTAATGCGATCGGGCATTATAAAGCATTAGCACGAAATCGTGTCCACTAAAACTTCTCTTGTTTTGTGTTTTCACTCAGTTTTCAGTTTATTTTCATAACAATCGGATTTAACGTTAAATCTGTGAAAGTACTTTCATAGCCATAGCGAAATTGTGGAGTTTAATGTTGCTGTGAAGTCTGAAAACCCTGTATTTTTACCAAAAATTGAACTATTCGTATGAATGAAGAATTTAATTGTTAAGAGAAGATGTGTCTTGATGATGGAATGAGAAATCACACGGTGGAACAACTGGAACACACCAGGGGTGGTTCTAAAGTTAGTGTAAAATGACAGATTTTGTTTCACCCTGTATAAAATGACGTACGCCAAGTTTTTTTGAAATTCAGAACTGGTGATTGATTAAGGCTGAACATACCCACAATTGAAAAAAATTCAATCGAATTGGACTAGATGTAACATATTTATGAATCAACAAATTTCATTAATTTTTTGAGTAGATCGAGTATTTTGTCGGTGAGTCATTATCATTAAAATATCATGAATTCATGCCACATATTAAAAATGGAGAGGTTGATAAAATCAACTGTAACTCCTCTGAAATACTTATAAAAAAGAGCAGGTAGATTATCAATAGATTTCATTTCCAGTATGTTAAAATATTGCGTTTTTTCATGTGACAGCATTAACAGTAGTGTTAAATACATAACTATCAAATTATTCACTCAAAATTTGAAGTAATAATTTTTTTTACTCCTAAGTTCGAACGTCGCGCCTTGATGACGTACTAGCAAGCATAATTTGTGGGATCGACCTTTCACAACAGAGTGGCCAGTAGGGATCGTTGTAAACTTTGATTGAATATTGATACAATAAAATGGGTGCTAACGCGTAAGTCGCACTCAACCGTCAGTTCAGATCTGATCGCTAACTTATTTCGTTCATTTCAATAATTTTTTTTTAATCTGACAATGAAACAAAAACGGATAATCGCTATTATTTTCTGAGAGTCTATTATTTCTAAAATGATGAAATCACTAAAAAACCTATTATTCCGCATTATTGGATATAGATATTTTCGGTCATAACTCTATAACATATAAATTATAGGGCGTTCCTGTTTTTAAATCGGGTAGCCAGAAAAAAGCTTCAAAATATGTCATTCGTTTTGTTCTAGCTCCTAAGATTTGCAAGACCACGAATTTTAGTCACCCTGTACTTTCTTGAAATGTATATTGTTTATAACCGAGTTGATTCAATTTGTGTACTTACAGCTTTGGGTTGAAATCAATGAAACCCTCATTAATCAAGAAGCAGTTGGTCCTACCCTGTCTTTGAAATGTCAGAATCATGGTAAAATAACCAGGGTTTCCACTGCTGACAATTTTTGTTCAGTAGCCGAGGGGGGCTGTGACCAAATCTGCAATTTAGAATTAATTTGTGGCCACAAATGTAAGATGTTGTGCCATTCTTTAGACATGGAACATCGGAACTATGTTTGTACAGAAAAGTGTAACAGGTAAGTACACAGTTGAAAAACTGTTAGTTTAAATCTAATTGAAGTTAGATATCTGTTCCATCCTTCCACGAAAATATTGTTATATGATGATGAGGCAGTTCAAATATAAACGAGACTTTTCGATTTTCAGGCACAATAGTGGGGGGAGAACATTCTTGATTTTTTTGTTGTTGGGTAGGTTTGTCAGGAGTAAGGGAAGCACGTCGGATTGCCTCATCGACCCTCTCGGTGTCCACTGTGACCATTTTGAAGCAGAGGTTCCTCCGTCAATTGCGCTACTTATTGTTCTCTCCACTCCTTACTTGCTTGTTTTAGACTCGGGGGTATAGTGGTGCACCCTGTTTCATCACAGGAGTGAGAAAATTGGTCTCCTTGTTCCTGAGATCATGCAAGAAACGCCCACACACCTGAAAACGATGCAATTTCTGGTCAGCTGACAGAAGGCGAGGAAACACCTGGCGCAACAACCCTTACGGTACCCTTGCTCCTCTTTGAGTAGGTGCTCCCATAACTTATCCCTACCTAACTTGCAAATTCAGAAGTGGTACGACGTTTGTCGTCTTCAATAACCTGTCGAACACTACTGATGTTGTTCGCTGCGGTCATGGCTCTCATTTTCACACAATCACAACCCTCCACAAACTGTTTATGCATGCAAACACTCTGGCTCACGACAGTGTCTCTTCTCCGAACATCGGCAGTCAATCTTATCAAGATTTTGGCCAGTTTTACGCCTTCTGCGGCGAGAACTTGATTACAACAACACGTTGCGCAATTGACAGAGGAACCTCTTGCTCAAACATCGTCACAGTGGACACCGAGAGAGTCGATGAAGCAATCCGACGTGCTTCCCTTACTCCTGACAAATCTACCCAACAACAAAAATCAGGAGTCGTTTATATTGAACTGCCCTCGTACATGGTGACCTATGAAAAGGGGCAACTCCTGATTTTTTTCATAACATAATGAATAACGGAATTTACATAAATCATTCACTATAGTGTATTTTAGATGCAATATGCTTTTTTTACAATATTTTCCATCTCAGAGAAGGGGCTGGTACTCTGTTCTCAGTCTTTTCGGGAAGAAATCTCTTGATATTCAACAAAAATAGGCTGCACAAAAGACCTTATTGGTCGCAGTGCAGAAGGTAATCAACGTGCCGATCGACCACTATCTAATCTTCTCACAGGGTTTCCCATGGGTCTCTACCCAGAAAAATCTTATGCCAGCTTAACAACTTTTAATAGCATGCCAGGCCATATTAAGAATTCATCAAAATGTGCATTTAATAATTTCAAAACTTAGTTATAAGTCAGCTATAATAACAACATAATTGTTGAATGATAGTTGTATTTCAATAAATAAATGAAAATCTTAGGAGACTGTGTGGGCCTGTATCCAAATTTCTAGCGATCGCTTCCAATGGAGGAGTGAAACAACTCCAGTTTCCAAGGTTCATTAGACTTTGGAACTGGACGGAACGCAATTGGTATATACCTTCAAGGTATAGGGAGCACAATAGACCATCAGATCGCGGTACAGGGATACCCTTTTGATGATTTTATGAATAATTTATCTATCTGATTGCAAAATCTTCAGGTGCTTTCACGCATTTGTTATGCAGCCCAGTAGAATCTGTTTATGTACGCAAACAACATTCCGGCGTTGCGAACTTGTGCCGTATGTTAATTTCGTATTGGAATAACTGGTCTACTGCTTCCCTCTACTCTGGTACTAACAACTTGCATCTGTTACTGTTTTAGTTTGGCAACATCGTCTGTGTTAGTGTTTAGTTTCTCAATGGGTTGTGTTTTACATTTTCATTTTGATTTGATGTTTATAAACTGATTTTTTTACTGATTTAGTGGCAGTTTATTATTGCTTAAGGCTATTCCCGTAAATTATGAAATGTATTATATTCAGGAATTGTAGAAATGAAAATCTAACCTATTGTGTACTTCACCCCAGTGCGACAGTGAAAAGCTTTCCATCTCACTTTAGAGCTTGGTTGATTACAATGCAGTACTATTTACACAAGGGGCATCTCTATGTTTATTTCTTACTCTGAGGCAAAATCAATTGAGTTCATTTTCTCACATCTCTTTCTTTCAGACCCCTTTGCGACTCTGATCCAAGACACATATGTAGAAAGTTCTGCGGCGAAGAATGCGAACCTTGCGATTATCCGAAAAAGGTAACTTTGGATTGTGAACATGATGCAGTAATACCATGCCATATGGACCCTGAAGCCTACGAATGTCCAACAAGGGTGGAAGTCACCCTTCCTTGTGGACATGATGCAATTAAACCTTGTTATATTGAAGAAGAAAAATTCAGATGTGAGGTACCATGTGATGCCAGGCTCGATTGTGGACATGCTTGTTTGTCGAAATGTCACGTGTTCAAAGATCCTGATCATATTAATGTGAGAATTTATTGTAAACTAGCTTTTACCCGCGACTTCGTCGGCATAAGTTTTTTTGTTTTCTCCCGGCTGTAAGTCCCCCCTGCAACAATGTCCCACTATCGTGTTCCAGTCCTCCACTTCACATCAAAATTTGTTCAAAAGCAACCTAAGCTACATAATAGCTCCGAATGTTTCCTTAGTAAATATAAAAAAAATAAATGTAAATCGGTTTAAAATACTACTAACTACCTACCTGCCAACCCCTGATGTTAGACAGTGTGACATCCGCAACATCGTCTGCGTAGGAAGTACTAAATTATGGCGCCTACAGACCCCCTAAGTTAGAAAAGTGATCAAATACTAACTTGAAGTCTTAGTAACACTCAGTTAAAAAAAACATCAAAATCATTTCAGTAGCTATGGCGTCATGCGCTTCTTGACACGATCACGCTAGATTTTCGCGGGAATGATGTGTTTCCCCCGGTAAAAAGCAGCCTGTGTCCGTGCCTAGGATCCTATCTTATATTAACCAAGTCTTATAAAAATCCGTTCAGACGTTGAGGCGTGAATGAGGTAAACTTTTAAAACAAACGATTAAAAAATCACTAACTTGATTAGTTTTCTGCCTACTGCCTACTAGGTTACTATCTATCACCAACTAAATTTCATCAAAATCCGTTCAGCCGTTCAGGCATGATAGAGCAAAACTCCCAGCAAAAATCATAAAAATATCACTAACTCAATTCAGTTTCTGCCTACTTCCTATCCCCTAAGTACAATGACGTGATCATTTTGATCTTATATCCATTTTTAGGTAACCATCTATTAGCTTACTGAATTTCATCAAAATCTGTTTAGACGTGAAAGAGCAAAAGTCCCAACAAAAACGACTAAAAAACACAAAATCAATTTAGTTATCTGCCTACCCCCCTAAGAATGATGGCGTGATTCTTTATAGCCTATGACCATTTCTAGGCTATCATCTATCACCATACCATACCAAATTTCATCAAACCCATTCAGCCGTTTAGGCGTGAATGAGTAACAGACAGACAGAGTTACTTTCGCATTTATAATATTAGTATGGATTTGTCGATTATACAGGTGTTTTCCAAATAAGGTGCTGTAAATTCGAGATCCTAATCCTTAGAAAATTTTATGACAGTAAGTTCCTATTAACTATGGGTCCCTTACGCATAGTTTCTGAGATACAGGCTGTTGAAATTTAGAAAAAAAATTGCTTTTTTCGGAAATATTTGCGAAACCTTCAGCAGACTTCTGTCCGATTAAATTTGGTGTAAAAAATGGCACGCCAATGCTTTTTTCAAATTTAAAATAATTTTTCATAATCCCATATAATTCACAGCGAGAATGGTATCCTGAAATTTTTACCTACGACGAATAATTTCTGAGATAAAAAATAAAATGCAAGTTTGTGTTTTTAAATGGGACACCATGACCGTATATTTTTCAATTCAGATACCTGGGATCTGTTTGCTGGCAAATGATTATTGGAAAAAAGAGATCGGGGAGTCCTTGAAATTTTTTCTCTAACCCTTATGGTTCTCGAGATTACCCGTAATGGTTCTGAATTCATTGTGTTTGGTTGCCCATGAAAATTGCACATTACAATAGCATAAATTTAACATTAAGATGGGTCATTATTGATCAATTTCGTATATGTTATTGCGAGGTTGACGAAAAATTTAATTTAATATATGAACACATTGAATATTTTTCAGTATAAATGTATAAAACCCTGTGAGAATTCAGAATTGATGTACAAATCTAGTTGACGAAACCCATAAATGCTCCTTGCTGTGCTATCAAACATGCGAACCTTGCAAAAAAATGTTTGTAAAGCCAGAACTGTTTGTCCTCACTATTTTGGTGTACCATGTGATCAAGAAGTTGATGAAATTATGTGTACAAAACCATGCAAAAAGTTTTGGATTGTGGACACAAGTGTAAAAACGAATGTGGAGAACCGTGTTCAACATGTAAAGAAAAGGTAGATATATTTTTTTAGTATAAATCCATGTTATTCAATCCTCTGAATTTGAATGTTTTATAATAATATATCATATACAAGGTGTTCCATCTCAAAATGGTTCATAAAATAATCAAAGAATAGTATAATATGCAACGAACATAGAATGATAGCTGTTATTCACAAGGTGATGTTTAGTGAATATATTTCTTGAAGATTTCAACATTTGGCGACCGTGACAAAACCCTCCTATTACAAGTGTGGAAAAAGACAAGTTGACATTTGAGAAATTTTCGTAGAACTTGTCATTATACAAGACAACTGCGCAGTTGGCTTTGGATTATACTCATTCTCCCGCTTCCTATGCAAACCACAGAATTCTGTGATCATGCTATGCTCTGATTGGTTAAAAATTGGTATTCTGTAGCGGCAAAGTAATACAGAGCCAACTGCGCTGTTACAATAAGAATTCTTCTTCTTCTTCGCGCGGTGCCTTTCCGGCCGAACAGAGGCCTAGTGGCCCATTGTTCATCCGCATCGTTCTATAGAGACTCAGCTCCTCAGACACGAAGTCAGAAATGTCGCGAGCCTGCCAGGAATAGTAGGTGTTGGATTTTCTAGGTGTGTTGACCTTAACTCAGTTAGGTTACCACAGTTGAACAAAATATGCTCAACCGTTTCATCAGTGCTCCTGCACCACCGGCATAGGGAGCAGCTCGTTAATCCCATTCTCTTCAAATGTTTGTTAAACAGGTGACCAGTCAATGCACCAGTCACCAGACCGAGTTGTTTCCTCTCCAGCAACATAAGTCTATTGACCTCAGGTCGCGAGGACGGTCTCTCAATGAGAATCCTCGACCACCTCAGGCCCACCCCCGCGCTCCATTCCGACGAAAATTCTCTGTTCATCCAGCTCCTGAAGAAGCTTCTGACAGATTGGCAGCGCAGGCTCCGGACCAACAAATGCTAATCTGGCTCCTCGCCTAGCCAGTTCATCTGCCTTGACGTTACCAGGTATATCCGCATGAGCCGGACACCAGATTACTTTCAAAAAGTTATCAGAGCCCAGCCCACACACAGCTTTCCTGCATTCTTCTACCAAAAGAGATTCAACCCTAACATCAGATAGAGATTTCAGAGTTCCCTGACTGTCGCAACATATGTAAATGTGCTGGCCAGAGTATCTCCTGCGAATATTTTCTAGTGCGCAGGCAAGAACAGCAAATAGCTCAGCCTGCACAAGGAACAGTCCTTCCCCAGAGGGATAGCCTGATTGAAGTGAGGACTCACGATTCCGGCACCAGACCCTGTTGTTGTGACAGAGCCATCCGTGAACCACGTGGGACCTTAAGGACTAAGAAGCCTGTTTGATGAAGACCATAGGTCTCTGTCAGGAACAATCACCCTGTAAGGTTCGTCGAAGTAGAATTAGTGCCCGCGCGGTCACCTCTTGTAATAAGAATTGCTTTAATTGATCTAATAAAAGTAGATTTGGCCCTCGATTAACAAGGCATACCAATATTTGTTGTTGGAGTACTTTAGAATACTGAAGAAATATCAATTTCAAGAATATAATATTTTTAATATTGAATCTGAATCTATGAAGCAATAACCAGAACAAAAAATTAAGGCAACATTTTTTTTTATTTGTTGTTTAGAATTAGAGAGTTTTTAAGATAACCAAAATATTCAAGTTGGCCCTTTTGAGCTAAAATTGATTTTTGGCGACAACGGTTCATCAAAATTACGTTATATAAGAAATATACAGAGTGGCCTGTCTGAGATGGAACATCATATAGTTAAAATAATAGGTCGGACACTTGCCCTTACGCCACCTTAGGATTATCATTGCTAATTTTTTACCCAACTGCGCCAACGGCATTTTTATTTTATTCTTTCGATTTTCTCAAGGTGAAGAAGAAAATACCAGGGTGCAACCACATTGTACAATTGGAATGTGCTGTTGAAGCCGATAGAAAATATTGTAGTAAGAAATGTCCTAGGATTTTGGATTGTGGCCATATTTGTGGAGGGCTCTGTAAAGATGATTGCAAATCATATAAGTGCCAAGAGATGGTTGCTGTTGCCATCTTAGCAGAATGTGGACATGTTTGTGAAAGAAGTTCCATGTTTTCTTAAAACATTATATAACACAGAAGGTAAACACGTTGATTCAATGTTTGCTAATGAAACAATAAGTGAATTCTTAAATTGTTTTCTGTGTCAAGTTGATAACTTATGGAAAACTGGCTTTTACCCGCGACTTCGTTTGCCTACCGATCCTCTAAGTTAGAAAAGTGATCAAATACTAACTTGAAGTCTTAGTAACACTCAGTTAAAAAAAACATCAAAATCATTTCAGTAGCTATGGCGTCATGCGCTTCTTGACACGATCACGCTAGATTTCCGCGGGAATGAGGTATTTTCCCGCCGTAAAAAGTAGCCTGTGTCCGTGCCTAGAATCCTATCTTTATATTAACCAAATCTTATAAAAATCCGTTCAGAAGTTAAGTCGTGAATGAGGTAAACTTTTAAAACAAACGATTAAAAATCACTAACTTAATTAGTTTTCTGCCTACGCCTTAGGTACGATAGCATGAATATTAATAGCCCATATCCTTTTCTAGTTACTATCTATCACCTAACTAAATTTCATCAAATCCGTTCAGCCGTTTAGGAATGATAGAGCAAAAACTCAGCAAAAACCATAAAAAAAATCACTAACTCAATTCAGTTTTCTACCTAGTTCCTACGCTCTAAGTACGATGACGTGATCATTTTGATCTTATATCCGTTTTAGGTAACCATCTATTACCTTACTAAATTTCATCAAAATCTGTCAGCCGTTTAGACGTGAAAGAGCAAAAGTCCCAACTAAAACGACTAAAAATCACTAACTCAATTTAGTTATCTGCCTACTGCCTACCCCCTAAGAACGATGGCGTGATTATTTATAGCCTATGACCATTTCTAGGTTATCAACTATCACCATACCATTTCATCAAAATCCGTTCAGCCGTTTAGGCGCGAAGGAGTAACAGACAGACAGAGTTACTTTCGCATTTATAATATTAGTATGGATATACAATCACTACTATAATTATTTTTGATGTCTAATTTGCATCTTATTCTTCAAGGCCAGAAGTAAAGGAATGAATTCTTTTACAGTAATATTAATAATTTTCTAGGATTACTATATTCACCACAAATATAATTATAAATCGGCACAAATCATATTTTTGTTGTATGACTATGTTTGTATCTTCGACATTTATCAAAACCAATTTCTATTGTAAATGTAAAAGCCTTTGCACGTTTGTATATTTTTTGAAAATTATAATTCAAATTTCAATTTTCTGAGAACTTGGTTTTATCATGTTAATTTATTATTTGTCATTACTGACAAAATTTTCCGTCCTGAGAAGTATCCATAAAAATTCAATTAATACATGCTGGGATCTATGGGAGATGATAACCTTTGGTAGGGTCCGTAGCAGTCTTCGAAGAACAGAATATCCAAGGCCACACTTGATTAGAATTTCCTTTGACTCTGGTATCAAACGTATAAATAGTATGGTACTAACCTCAGCTCTTGATTCAAAAGAATATATAGGTTTAAAAATTAACATCGAAAACATACGATACACAAGACAAAGAATTTTTCCGTCCAGTTACAGATGAATAGTCGAGAGATTCACGTGCTGTAACTGACTGAATCCCGTTGTCCGATTGCAATAATGTAGTTTACAGTTAGTTTACAGAGGGGTTACAGTCCACTGCGACCTTAAGGTCTATTGGCCCCCTTACAGAGCTGGCTGGCCAAAAACCTTCACAGCTCGCCTTCCAGTTCCAGAGTCATCTAATAATCTAGTAACTGTGAAGACTTCAACGAGGCTAGTTCCTCACTCTTACAAGTTTCTTGCCCAAGGCATTTCCTCCTCAGCTCGAATGCCGAGACATTCCGTGACTAGGTGAAAGGGGGTTTTCCTTCCTCCTCCCCACAGAACCTACACTCGTCAGTGTCCGACAATCCCATCCTCACCCATGTGCTTCCTAAGGCGACAATGTCCTGTAAGAAAGCCAGTGAGGAGGTGCAATTGCTTCTTACCAAGATCGATATCTTTTGGATCCCGCTGTCTCGAAGTTCCGAAGGAACTTAGTGGAATGATCCATCCCTGGGAGATTCCGCCAGAGCCTTTCCCTCCCGGCCCTCTCCCTCTCCAGAAACTCTTCCTATAGGAACTTAGATATGCATAATGTAGTGTTGTCTCTGTTTTAATCGTTGGGAGTGGCAATATGGTAGGGAACCTGCAGTACGCGCATCGAATTATTTAATTGGGGCGTTCGGCATCGAACAGACGTGTCGGATCGATCTGAAACTTTGGTTATTACATCCGGATTGAGGCGTAGACATCTGGAGCGTTCTTCATAAAAATCTGAGCAATCGGACATCGATCTTTTCGCTCGGTCTATTTCGACGGAGCAAAGCGATTTTATCCATAGAGTTTTATGTTTTTTATATATTTTTTTGTTTTATGTTGAGTTTCCTGATCTGACAACCGATAATAATAATTCTAACACTTTTATTCTTCTGTTTTCATTTATTTCATTAAAATCTTAATTATTTCATTAAAATTTTTCGATATAGCTATCGTAGTTATGAATGGGCAGGGGGAGATATTGCTTTCTCGTTTCTTTTTTGTGTAATTAATTTTATTAATTCTAGGATCTTTCGGTACAACTATCGCCGTTGTTGAACGACCAGTAGGGGATATTGCATTCCTCGTTTCCTTTGCATTCAGTGCCTTTGCACCTAATTATTTAATTGAGATTTTACTGAAGAGCTACGAAAAGGGTGAAAGTATCGTTAAAGATGAGCATATTTCCCAAAATAGTGATCTTTGAAATCTCATAATCTATAAAAGTAGAACAGAGCAGTATGTTCTGTGGCAGATGCTCTGTACCGTTTCGTTCATTCCCAGATATTACAGATGAATCTGTACGATCTGTGGTCACATGACTAAAAAAATCCGTCTGCTCGCGGAGATCAATTCCGAACGGGATTAATGTGTCTCAATTCGAGTAGGTACTTGCGTACTCTCGAATATACAATTGTTCAACTGGACAGCAGAGTTATCTTTCTGATGCATTGTATATCGTATGTTTCCGATGGAATTTCTAAATCTGTATATTGATACAATTTTCCAGTTTAAACCTCAAACCTACATACATTAAAATTTCAAGTTATGAAGTTGTTTAAGGTGTTAGGTTTGGCATCATAACCATCAGATAGATTGATTTGAAAATTGAATGTTTCAAATAGGTCCGAAGTTGAATTCGAAAGTAAACATACTAAAATTAATTTCACTCAGATATTCAAATCAGAATGATCATTGTGCACATTCTCAAGAGTGGTTCTCAAAATCTTCTTCCTTTTTTTAGGTATATCATCAATTGAAGGATTGGAATCCTATTGTTCTGAACCGTGTACTGCTATATTAAACTGTGGACCTGAAGATAACCATCCATGCAGTGGTTCTTGCGGATCTTGCCTTCAAGGACGTATCCACAAAAGATGTACACAAAAATGCAGTCGTATACTAATCTGCAATCACCAATGCAATGGGTTTTGCCGGGAGACATGTATGCCTTGTTCAAGGCAATGTTCTTATAAGTGCAAACATAGCAACTGTAAGAAGCGTTGTGGTGACCTATGCATCAAGTGTAAAGAAAGGTGCAATAGAATATGTGAACACCAAAAATGCAGGGCCAGGTGTGGAGATATATGCAGTGTTCCTCCCTGTGAAAAACCATGTAAAAAAGCTAGATTGTGGCCACCCTTGCATTGGCTTCTGCAGTGATCCATGCCACAATTATGCAGGATATGTAATAAAGATGAAGTTGAAGAAGTATTCTTCGGTACCGAAGACGACGAAGATGCTCGTTTCGTGTTATTGAATGATTGTGGTCACGTCCTTGAGAGTTCTGGTATGAAACAATGGATGGAACAAAAAGAGCAGAATAAAAACAAATAGGCTTCAAAGGGTGCCCAAAATGCAGACAAACATATTCACTACTGAACGATACAGTGATTATATCAAAAATCAATAGAAACATTTTACTAGCTAAAATAACTGAGTTAGGAACAGAGAAACAAATTCTAAAAAAACGCGAGGAGTTGCAATTGAAAGTTGCGAGTTTAAGACTTCCATGTAA
>CM024239.1:72499722-72551807 GCA_013421045.1 Propylea japonica | reverse complement strand
ACAGGATGATCGATTCGAGTGAAATTATTTTGTGAATCAAGACTGATATACTGAATGTTCATGCAAGATTTCAAGGGGATCGCATCATCAGAACCATAGAATAAAATTTTTCTAATTATTTATTTTTACATATTTAATTGTTTTAATAAATTCCAGAATATTATTCCGATTGTGCTGAGATTGCATATATATATATATATATATATATTTGGTATCAATCTCAAGTCCCATATAAAAAAAATTGAGGCAATAGTCTTATTGCTCCACCAAAGAATGAGCGCTCAAAAGTTCCTGCTCAGGGCTTTTCTTAAATTTTCATAAATTCGTATTTTCGTGGTTTTTCTAGACCTTCATGTCACAATGGTCTTATTAACCAATCAAAATGATAGAAATGTGATTCAGGCGGAAGTTGTGTTCAGTGATCTTCATTGAGGTTGGAGCTATGTGAATTCGTATTTCTTATGTGTATATCAATACCAATACTTGATTATCCTCATAATGAAATTTTATCCCCAAGTGTATGCAAACGTTATCACGGAGTCATTTCTATTTCAACGCCTTTTACTCAAAAAAATTGAAATATGTTTTAGAACAGAGGACAAACCTGGGAGGAAAGAACTCACTGCTGTTTTATTCCGGACAGTGATGTTCCTGGTGTTGCAATTGTGACAAATGTGTAACATTCAGATCTTGTGTTACTGCGTTACGTCATTGAGTTAAAAATAATTTTTAAACTCAATGGTTACGTACAATTATAAAATTGACGAAATGTGTTACAATTTGCGTTGTAGAACGTTGTAGGTTTTTTGTACAGGGTGTCCCGGATAAGGTAGGAAACATACATACATAATTCAAGGTGTGAATGGTATCTTGAGTTTTTTCCTGCGAGGACTTCTTTCATAGATAATAAGTGAAATGCTATTTCATCCAAGAGAATTATGAAATTCTTCAATTTATTTTTTATCCCAGAAAATATTCGTCGCAGGAGAACACCTCAATTTACCATTTTCACTTACAATTGTGTATTGATTACGAAAATGATTTTAAATTGAAAAAAAGTAATGGCGTACGGACGCCACTGGTGAAAATTAAAAATTTCGAATTGGAAAAAATAAGTTTGGATGTGTACTCATAACCCACCAAAAAGCAAAAGAAAATCATGAACGGCGTTGAAATATTTTCGAAAAACGAATTTTTTCTTTAAATTTCAACACCCTGTATCTCAGAAACAATGCATCAGAAACCGATAGTTCATAGAAACTTTCTGTCATAAAATTATCTGAGGATTTATATCCCGGATTTACGGTACCTTATTTTATATTGAAACACCCTCTACAATAGTGTTGAATGTACTAACGAAAAATTGAAAAATATGCGATTCTCATTGTCTGTTCTCAGTCCTTGGCAACATGGATGGTGCCATAAAATATTATTTGGCGAATTGAATGAATGAATGTTTTAGTTTATGCAGATAAACAAGAAATTATGAAATTCATTATACAGTGTGATTTCGCGAAGTTTTCCGAACTGTCCAAATTTATGTGATACAGTCCTGCAAATCGAATGATATTTGATAGCCGTTTTCTAGAACTTCATGAAAGCTATCTTCATTCCAAATTTCGGATGAATCGGTGATTTCGTTCAGGAGATACATACAGTGTTGTTTTAATTTCCATTCAAATTCAAAAAACATCCTGTATCTTCTTCGAATCTAGAACTCCAAGATACTTCATATGGGGGTTTTTCGGAATCCTAGGTGTTTTCTATCTCCCATCAAAATGTTTTCCATCTTATCTGGTACACCCTGTATCATTTTATTGAAAAGCTGGACCAATTGGTTTTGGTGGACCTAAAAAAAGGTCTTCCTGTTTATTACCTCCTTCAGCTCATTTCGGTGTGGTGTTACGAAATGTTACCATTTATAATTTTGGTGTGTGACAATTTATGGAAGGCCAAGAACAACGCTATCCCGAAGTCTCGGTTAAGTTTTCATGAAACTCATTGATCATTGATACGAAACCAACGATTTGATCACTCGATTGGGCTTTGTGGAACAGCTTTCCTATCGACTATCACAGTGATTTTTAAAAGATTTGAAAAGAAAGAATTGAATTTCGCGAGTTGAAAGACAGAATCATAAAGTCAACCGGCTGAAACTAAATGTTAATCCAGCAAATACCAAAAATAATTCAGATACCTACTGTCATCTGAGTTCTGAATGTTCATTGGACTCAAAAAACGGATAGAGATATCACGTCCATGAAACGCCGGTTCAATGTAATGTGGGTCGAATTTTATTGCTATTTAGCTATTTTCAATTCTAAAAAGGTCAGAAGGGTACCAATAATTTCCAATAGCTATCGTATAGTTATAATTTCTCCATAATATTCGTTAAATTATATAAAATATTTCATGATGCATTCGCCTATAATTATGAATTGTTTCCCCGTCTAGCGACATCTGTACGATATGCAGTGAAGTAGAAAGCTTATGATCTGCTATCGACACTGGTCAGAGCTCTGACGTTAATTCATTCGGCTTTCCGCTAGATGGTACAGCAAACCCAGAATGGTACTCTTCTCAAACGTGCTCGCTAGTATCAAAGAATTCCTAATGAATTTTAAATATGTATTTCCTTAACGTCGAGCCTACATGTTATTTACATATCCAATTTGAACAATTAAGACATATGTAGGGAGCTGTAAAGGCGACTGCAAGTTTTTTTGAAATGTCAATTTCTAATCCGCATTTTCCAGCATCATTCTTCAGCTATCTTGGCACTGGCAGCCGCTATATCGTTTGTCATTAAGGTCTTCTAGGAAATCAAATGACTTTCCGACCAAAGGTTGAACATCTCTCAAAGGCCGTTGAAAGACGAAAATGGTAAAAATCGGACAGTAAATGTGTCAAAATCAAGAGGCAAACATGTCGAAATTTGTCAGCAAATATGTCAAAAACGACAAGAAAAAGTGTCAATTCTATTTTTATTGCTTATAAAGTTAAGACATTCAACGATAGCTTTGATTCCCTATTTTATGCGATGAGGTTCTATCGAAATGTTAAAATAAAGGGTTTCTTCATGCACCTAACAACATTAAGAGTAGTGTTGAATATACAGGGTGAGTCTGTGACTTGTACATATATTTTAACCGTAGATTCCTGAGGTCAAAAGAAACACTTTTTTCCTCTACCATTTTTTCCGATTCGGCCTGGTTAAAAAGATACAGGCTGTTGAAAATCCATGAAAAGCATACATTTTCAGTAATATCTCGCAAACGATTCCTTCAAATGAAATGATTTTTGAAACATAGTTTTTCATGAATATGATTAATCTTTCCCGACTATAAAATTCCGAGTAATTCGATGTTGAAAGAAAAAAAATCTTAGAAATTCGAAAAATTGGGTACTTTGGCTGAATGCAACTCTGTCGAAAATATTCACAGAATTCACTTTTCCCTATGTGGTCACTATGACAAATTTCAAGAATAATTCGAGAATTTGTTATCGAATGATGAATGGTAAGAGAACTAGCGGATTTTCTTTAAAAATGGGGTTACAATGAATAAGCTCACCTCTATACTTCTTCAGTGTAAATCCTTATCTATTCAAGCAAATTTCCACACCATTTCGAAGTACCTATTGCAATTTTGTTCCGTCGAGCTTTGACATACGTTGATCCAAATTTACATTACGTTAGAATACGTTCATTTCTCATTTATTCATCATATTTATTACTACTAAAATGACCTTAATAAGTTAATAAGTAATTATTCATGAAGTCGTATGATTTTGAAAACAAACTAACCACAGAACACCGATGTCAAAGAATCTAGTGTCACGTCTGTGACTTTCACCATGCGGACCATAGAGAAAAGTTTGTTCTATGATGCGGACACCCCTTGAAATTCAATCGCCCCAACTGGTGTTTATGAACCGGAAATGTCATGCGTGTTATGGTTGAGTTGTTGTTTTGATTTCGGAAGATTTCAAGAGATATTGGAAATGAATGCTATAGCTAGAATAGGTGGTTTGAAAGTTAATCGATATAATCAAAAATGAAGTATACATCAAGAAGAGATTATTCTGCTTTTCATCACTAGCAAAATTTTGGATGAATCAATCATTGCATTAGAAAATATACAACTGGTATTGAAAAAGTGAGTTCATATTTCTTTCTTTAATACAGCAGCTTATTTGAAAATTTCGAATGGTATATCTACTCGTTTCTTTGATACAATAGCTTATTTCAAAGGTTTGAATGCTATATCTCGTACTTGAAAAAATTCAGTGGTTAGTTTCCAGTGGCGGCATACCTAGCTCATTCTGAAAACAAAAAAAATGCTATATCTTCTTATTTAGGCCGAATCGGAAAAATGGTAGAGGAAAAAAGTGTTTCTTTCGACCCAAGGAATATACGGTTAAAATATATGTACAAGTCAAAGACTCACCCTGTATACCTATCCAATTATTCACTTGAAATTTTAAGTGAATAATTTTCGATCAGATATGAAAATGCGATATCTATAATAATCGTAAGTTGAAATTATAGTTGCGTTACCAGCGAACATAATTAGTGGGGATGATGACGGTTCATAGGCCAGTCAATTTAGCTTGCTTATTTCGGTGATTTCAATACTTTTTCTCGAAAACTTGACTACAAAAGAAAACGGATAATCTATATGATTTTTCTGAGGGTCTATTGTTTCTCGAATAATTTTTTCTAGAAATCACCTGAAATGCCCATCGATTGTTTTTAAATTTATTATGATAAATTATCATCGATATTTTGATCATATACAGGTGGTCAGATTTTGATGGATTAATTAATACATTTTCTAAACTAAAAGGAAAAGGAAAATGTAAGAAGAAGGTTTCGGAAATATTTCCGAAACCCCAATTTTTTCCCAAAATTTCAACAACCTGTATCTCATAAACAATTTGTCAGATACCCATGGTTCATAGGAACCTTATATCATAAAAATCATCTAAAGATGAGTATCTTGAATTACCGGCACCTGATTCGGAAACACCCTGTACAGAGTGGGCAAAATTGGTGCTACATGAACTGAAACTTTTTAACCCAAGGACATAGAGAAAACTTAATGGCGCTTTATAGTCCTCTTATTTCGAGAAACTCAATTGCATTCCTCTATCTTCTTTCGTTTCCGAGTTATAGGGCAAAATTGAAATTTGGGCGATTTCACCTTTTGTCTTTATCTCTGTTTCTGTTTATGCTGGGATGTTTAAATAAAAACATTATACAGATATCGATCCAGTGGTGTACTCTGATTTTTTCTAAGAGGTTTATTTGCTAAGTTATAAAATAAAGTTTTAGTTCATGTAGCACCAATTTTGCCCACCCTGTACATATTAATCTTTCTCTGAAGCTTTCTTTGAGCAAACTGATGTGCGGGACTATAAAATGTACTGAAAACCATTGAAAATTTTCTACTCTTTTCAAATATCTCAATCAAATTTCGAAATCTTAATATACAGTTGAATCTCAGCTTGGAAGCCCCATTTTTTCAAATCCGGCCGTGGAGTTTTTGGGTGATTTGAATAAAAATCCATCGACCTGGAGTTGATTAGCCCTATCATACAAGGTGTCCGGGGAATAACTGTACATACTCTTACCAGAGATAGAGTTGCACTAGCTGACTAGTGATTGACTATAAAAAATTAATTTCTGGGCTTCCCTAGAAAACTACAGGGTGTTTTTCCAACTTCATGGAAATACTTAGACCATCATAAAATCCGAACTTATTGACGGATATTATTGAAACTTGGGTGGATACTGGCACATGCTAAGGTCGAATCAGAAATACATTGATTATTTCATTATTCCAGGGCTGGACTCATTAATCTTCATTTAAAGTGTTCAGGGTAAAAGAAACACTTTGTATTTCGAATTACGAATAATTGATTCACTTTTAAAAAGAAGCTTAATTATGCTTCAATTTGTGGTATCGCTTAAAGTTGTCACATCAACAATTATTTTTTATGAATTTTTGAATTTGGAAAAAGTTCGAAAATTGAATTTATTTACCTGAACACGACTTAGTCAACTTGTGCAGGACGAAAATAAATAATAAATTTTCTTTAAAAAGTCATTGAAAGTGAGAAAGACTATAATAATTTGTTGATATACTGGGTGGCCACCCTAGACGCGGATCTCATTGCGATGAAGTGAATAACGATATATTGCGAAAAAAGATTATCGGCGACATGTATAGGGTATACATAAGCATATTTCAAAATTATTCGTATGTATACCGGGTGTTCGACAACAAAGATATAGATCAAAGTGACACTTTTTCCAATGAACACCCGGTATACATATGAATATTTTAAAATATGTTTATGTATACCCTATACATGTCGATAATAATTTTTTTTCGCAATATACCTTCATTCACTTCATCGCAATGAGATCCGCGTCTAGGGTGGCCACTCAGTATATCAACAAATTATTATAGTCTTCCTCACTTTCAGTGACTTTTTAAAGAAAATTTATTATTTATTTTCGACCTCCACAAGGTGACTCAGTCCTGTTCAGGTGAATAGATTCAATTTTTCGAACTTTTTCCAAATTCAAAAATGCATAAAAAAATAATTGTTGATGTGACAACTTTAAGCGATACCACAAATTGAAGCATAATTTAGCTTCTTTCTAAAAAGTGAATCAATTATTCGTAATTCGAAATACAAAGTGTTTTTTTTTACCCTGAACACTTTAAATGAAGATTAATGAGTCCGGCCCTGGAATAAGGAAATATTTGATGTATTTCTGACTCGACCTTAGCATGTGCCAATAACCCCCCAAGTTTCAATAATATCCGTCAATAAGTTTGGATTTTATGATGGTCTAAGTATTTCCATGAAGTTGGAAAAATACCATGTAGTTTTCTAGGGAAATCCAGAAATTAATTTTTTATAGTCAATCAGTAGTCAGCTAGTGCAACTCTATCTCTGGTAAGAGTATGTACAGTTATTCGGCGGACACCCTGTATATGGGTTTTTTAGACTCGCTCAGGGAAGCTCTAGCTCAGGTTACCGTATGTTCATTTACCAATGAAATACTACCCGTATGAACGTTGCTTTCTTGTATTCAGCAAGCATTAGCACATATATATCAGACCACCATATCTCATATCTCATCTTACTAAAGAGGAAAAATGTTACTATCCTGCGTTTTTGATGGCCGGGTGCACGACCTCCCTTCATATATTTCTTTAACTGTAAAGATCATATAACTTGATATTTCTCAATTGTGAGCTATTAAATTGACTGAAAAACATTCGTTATAAGTAGGTATTATTATTATACAGACTCCAGGAGTGCTTCTGGAAACCTTTTGTTTCTTATGTTTCCAAATCATTTTCAGATAACGATTGTAAAAATCAAGTTCTCTGATCTTTAGAAAAAATAAATGCCTAATATCAAAACCTTTTTTGATTTAGTTGGTCGAAAAATGTTTTTTTGAAATTTTCGATACAATAAGATCGGATGTATATTATGTAATATATTTTAGTGATCATCAGAAAAATAGCATTGTACAGGGTGGGCATATTTCGATGTTTTAACACTACAACTTTTAAACCAGGGGAGATAGACAAAATCTGATACCCACTTCTCGATCTCTTTTTCTGAGAAACTAACAAAAGTAGTATTCATTTTTGGCTACCTTCTTTTGTTTTCGAGTTATGAGCGAAAATTGGAAAGTGGCGATATCGAAAAAAATTCATATCTCCTCTAATACTGATGATAGAGCTCTGAAATTAAAACATTATACAGGCACTTTTTACGTAGAATCCAGTGGTGTGCTCGTCTTTTTTGCACCATTTTTAATTACGAAGCTATTACCCAAAGTTATGTTCTTTTGAATAGGAACACTAGATTTTCGTGCAATTTTCTGAAAGCTTAATTTTTTCTGATTTCAAAAATATATAACATTGTATGGTTTGTATCAGTATGAGTATTGAAATGGACAAAAACCCATTTTTATTTGAGTCTCAATATTTTCTATGGTTTCAACTGTTGACGAGCTCAGAAAAATGGAACTTCCTATAATTACCACAATCTCTTTCCAATAGTCTTTTCATTTCTATGCTCTTTACTCAATTTTTCCAAGATCGAAGAATAATGGACTGCTGTGAAACTTGATCCTCATTCTAAGTTATTACCTACTGACCTATTATTGTGATCACTATTAGGTATTGAAAATATTTTTCCTTCGTTTCTTTTATAATTAAATTGATAACTTTAATCATATCTATATGCGTAATTTCATATGCGATTTGAAATAGACTGGCACTTGTGCGTATTCATTCCGGAGAGCAAAACAAATATTATCCTGCATCCATCTAATTATAACTAAGTATATCGATTGAAACGGAGGATCATGTGGATCTTTTCGTTATTTCGTAATCATTTTAAGATATAAAAGTTTATGTAATATGTCCATGTTCGAATTTTGTAGAAATTAGTTGAAACCATAGAAATAATGAGATTGACAGAAGGAGATTGCTCTTGTTATAGGAAGCTCCATTTTTCTGTGCTCGTCAAAAGTTGAAACCATAGAAAATATTGAAATTCATATGAAAATAGGTTTATGACTAATTTCAATACTCAAACTGATACGAACCATACAATGTTATATATTTTTGAAATCAGAAAAAATTAAGCTGTCAGAAAATGACACAAAAATCTAATATTCCTATTTAAAAAACATAACTTTGGGTCATAGTTTCGTAATTAGAAATGGTGCAAAAAAGAGGAGCACGCCACTGGATTCTACGTAAAAAAGTGCCTGAATAATGTTTCAATTTCAGAGCTCTATCATTAGTATTAGTGGAGATATGAATTTTTTTCGATTTCGCCACTTTTCCAATTTTTCGCTTATAACTCGAAAACAAGAGATCGAGAAGTGGGTATCAGATTTTGTCTATCTCCCCTGGTTTAAAAGTTGTAGTGCTAAAACATCGAAATATGCCCACCCTGTACATTATGGTTTTCATTTCAAAAAAATTTTTTTTTTATTTCTCAGACAAAACAGCGGAAGTTATGGCCAAATTCCAAAATCACCCTGCAGCACCGAAACTAGACACCGTAGCGACTTACAGTATTCAGCAATTTCTGTTCCCCAAAAAAAGAGAACATGACATGTCTTTTAATTAGGAGATGTTGAAATCTCTGTACATTTGGACTTTCTAGGCCAATCCCAGAAATGAAACAAAACAACTGTGCCAAATATATATATTTCCGCCATGTCAATAAGAAGTTGTATTTTTCATGAGCAGGTGGATCGAACGTAAAGCGTTCATCAACCTCGGCGCGGGAAGAAAATGCGCAGCAACCAAGGTAACTTTACCGTATTCTTCAATTAAGTACGTGATATACGTAATATTTATATAATAAAAGATGAAAAAAATGTCATTGTTCTGGTTGATGACGCATCATAGTACGGCGTTTGCCAAGTCTGCCTTCACAATTAATATGTGCTGCAATCGCGGTTGGCCTCAACAGGCAACTGGCAGCCGCCGATTTGTCGCCAGGGTGGAAACGCTCGATAGTTACGATCATTCTCGCTGACTTGAAAGAATTTTCTGCATCTGCAGCTTTGGGAGCATCCCCAAACCCTCACAATTTTCCCTATCTGTACAGCATGTGATGCACCAAACTTGTGATCCCTGAGATAGAGAAATATTAATGGCTCGCTAAGATGGTCTTTTTTTCGAGACACGATGCCTTTAACTGCAATTTTTTTCAGTAATAAATTGGCTAAAATTGAAGTTTGGGCTATTTTAACAACACCTTCGCCTCTGTTGGCCTATGACTTTTTTTCGATCGCTGTCCAGTGTTGTATTCGAATTCTGTCCATGATGCTTCTGCGCTGAGATATAATTCAAATTTTATGTTTTCCAATAAAAACAATACTTCAATGTATTGAAGGGAATCATCGTTTTGTTCCGATCCAACAATATAAATCAAATATCTACTGATTGTAATATACTTCGATTTTTCATTGTATTTATTTAATTAGCGTTTTTTCCGGAATTGATATAATAATTGAATATAAAATTCACGAAAATCCCTGAACAGATACTTTTTTGCGCTCGTTCATTGGTAGATCAATAATGGTATTACCTCAAAGTTTTGAAAAGGATTTCAGATTCATGCTAACTAGATGAATGCAAGATCTCTGCACGTTCGCTGTTCTGAAAATTAAAAAAAAATGAAATAAATTAAATTATATTGCTCCGATGATGGGATCCTCTTGATATATTGCATGAACATTCAGTAAATCAATCTTCATTCACAAAATATTTTGTTATGGAAATATGAATATTCTTCTTTTCAATATTCCAATCGAATTTTCTCAGGTTATGTTAACACTATGGCTACAAAATTTTGCATGAGAGGCTTATTATGAGCATCATGCATGAGACCGCAATATTTCATTTCGTTTGGTCCCGTTTTGTCCGAGATATTGAGAAACAAAAATTTTTAATTGCCATATTTTATGGAAGGAACACCCTATACGATTTGGCTGGTTTACAAACTCAACCGTTGCATTTGGGAACCGAACTCAACCTGAAAGTCTCATGTCTCTAGGGCAATCCCTTCGAAAGTTATCGTGCTTAAGGCTGGTCGGCCCCATGGAGAGAATTGAATTTAACCACGAATTCGTCATCAGGGATTCGGACCATATCGTTTGAGACCATTTTCGGCTGAAAATTCGACAAATTACATACAGAGTCCTGGGACGATCGTTATAACCATGTGATTTTAGATATCCTCATAAAAAATTGCAGGAGTCTAAATCAGGCGACCTATGGGATTCTGAAAGCCACAGAAGTCACTGAAAGTATCCGATCGTGAGGCACTTATCCCAACTCGCATAGTGCACACCAAACAGTGACACGTTGTGAATGTGGGGGCGTTTGTGACGTACTCTAAAGGTTTCACTCCAACACAAGCGCCTGCGATTTTTTTTGTGGTGACATTGAAGTCACATGATAATAACGATCGTAGCAGGATTGTGTTCAACTTGAAGAACAATATTTTTTTGGCTACTGATGTCCCTACGCGAGAATAGTACAGCATTGTAATCAACCAAGCATTATAGTGAGATGGAAAGCATTTCACTGCCGCACTGGGGTGAAGTAAACAATAGCTTAGATTCTCATTTCAACAATTTTTGAATGCCCACGAAAGCTGACAATAACAAAAAGGATTTTTTGTCAATTTGAACATGGTGCATTTTAGAGGTATCCTTTTTTTCACATTTTTAGACGAGCTATAACATCCTGAAGTTTGTCGTATCTATTCATACTAACCTCCTCTATCTATTTGCTCTTCAAATGCTTTGTTCCTTCTATCAGGATTCATACAACATAATCTGATGTCGAATTTATACGGATTGTAACATAATAGCATCGGTTAACTATGACATCTTTTTTGTCGGCCATATAGCTCTAGGAATTAAACATATTCGCCGAAATCTGGGTCATTCTGACTCGAACGTTTCGGCAATGACACGTCACAATATTACGAGTCTCACTCGCTAAAAGGTAAAGGCCATCGAAGTCCAGTTCTATTTCACCAAATATGGCTATAATGACTCATAACACAGCTGCCATCTAGAAGCTATCGGTTTCGTTTTGAAGTTCACGCAAAAGCAATATTGACACTTTCTTGAATAAGAGTTAAGATAACATTTTGAGAGGAGTAAATTGTTTAACTATTGGCAGACTGGTGAACCAATTTCTATCTTGAATTTACTAGGGTCTTGTTTGCAATTTATATCGAGTGATATTATTCACTTTCGTATCATCATCGTTTGATCTTTTCCTCCAAGTATTTGCCTGTCATGTTCAGAAATCGCCTTAAAATTTCGGTTCGTTTGAGTTTACGATACCACTTTCTCAGCAAATAAGTCACTAAATAAAGGGTTATCATTGAGTTCGGGTCGATGTTGGAATGGAATAAAACAAGCTGTGTTTGAGTTTTCAATCAAATCCTTTTCTCAATTGAAATATCTATGTATGCCATTATGTATGGAATATGACATCATTCAAATGTACGCCAAGGTTTCGCAAGGGGGCACGGATCCAAAAATTCTAATTTTCAATTACTCTTCCGCACATATCCGGTTGAATTCGAGCGATGGAATGTGTTATATTGGGGCCAAATACCACGACTTGGTGGCTTATTCACATCCCCTCCACCAATCGTTCATTCAGAATATTCATGAAAAAAGAAGAAATTGAAAAATATATTTTGAGGGGTGTTGTAATACAAGAAGTCATCAAGAGTCTCACGTTTGCGTTGTATTCGAAAGATGAACAATTCAGAATCAAGATATTTCCATGAAGCAAATAATACCACCTTTCATTCGAAATAAAAAGGTGATAATGAAGGAGACTAACAAACTCGATCAATGAAAGAAGACACAAAATAATCTTACGGAACGTTTTTCCCTCAAGATGATAAGAGGTAGTTCGGAGGTAAAATGATATTCAGATGATTTCAACAGAAAAATTGAATTCATTAATCAATAGAATGAAGCCTAAAATTCTCAGGTAATCGAATATGACTTGCCGTTTTCTCAACATGAACAAGCGTGCCAAAGCCCCTGGCTAGGAGGTATGATGTTGTTTATAATAGATATTGATTTGGTAATGTTAATGACATTGATGGAACTGTGAGCTAAGTATAATTTTTTTAGTCGATTTGTAATGTTATTCCTGGTAATATAAATAATTTATAATAAAAAATCATATCTTAAATGTGCGAATTAATTTGTACAACGTTTATTTAGACGAATCAATTACTGAAAATATAAAACATGACACTTCACCATAAAAAACAATAAGGCATTCACGGTTGCTCAGTTTATGATCATCGACGAAGTTCAAGGACAACAAAGATTTTCCATACTTCCCGCCTTGTTGTTATTTATGATTAAAAACAATCGATCGTTCAATATTCCTCGACTTGCAAATCTCTTCCCACCTCACCCGATCGCATGGGCATTTAATTTGTTGTTGATTCACTTTTGTCCATTTTGATAGTAGTTGTTGGTTGTATAATCAGTGCTGCCCACCATCATATGTTTGTCATGCAAATTATACAGGAAAAATCAAACGTTATAGTTCGATCATAGATAGGTACGATAGAAAACTTGAGGAGTCTGGTAAACATGATTTGAAATTTTGGAGCTCATACAGCAGAATTTACATAAAAAGGCTAGCTGTTTAAGTTTAGGTACCATCATTATTTGGTGTACCCAGGGTTCATAGATGAGGGGGTTATGAAATAGACGAGCTTATGGGCAAGGAGGGTACCTGAGGTAAGGGGACAGTTGGAGGCAAAATAGGTTGGCAATTCTGTTGGTGATCTGCTCATTTTCTTTCTCACTAAATAAATTGACACTTCAAATTGATTTGTTTACTTTCTATTCGTTTCGAAATTCGAATAAATTATTCAAATTTACGATATATCATAAATAAGCTAATCATAAGCCACTCAATGCTTCTGCATCTTTCAATAATTAGTGCTCTCCAACAAAGTTTTGTATTTGTACTTAAATGAATGTAATGCGTCGTTTGTAATATTTATTGAACTGTTTCAGTTAAAAGTATACAATCTTGTCGAAAATTTGTACGTACAATGAATTGGAAAACGAATTAACATTGATGAAGAAACAAGCAATGAGATGTATGGCATTACCAATTACTTTTTTATCTGTTTTTCGAAGATATTCAATCAGTTAACTAAAAACGCAACAATCAAGTTGACAAATAATATATAACTATGTAGTATGTCAAGGAAATTTCGTATCAGTGTGCAGAAATTCAACTTAATCTTGAAATTATTCGCACTGTAAACATCTTGGGAATTACTCCAGGGTGGATAAAATTATAATTCATTTAAATCTCGCAAACTCAGTTACCTCAAACGTTCCTCATTTAGGTTTTCCATTTCAATCACAACAGATATGTGGTAGACTTTAATTTTCTCTCACCTACTTAGTTCAAGATCAATAAAAATTTTTATTGATCTGAGTTATTTCATAAACCGCTGTTATCTAGTTATCACACAATAACATCCCTTTACCGTCCAACTCTCCACGCATAGAACATCGACTTTCTCCCGTACTTTCATCCCAAGGGTCTCTAGAGTGTGGAATCAACTTCCTGCCCACGCCTTTCCTCAGAATTTGAACCTCCAGTCTTTTAAATCACGTGTTAATAGACTGAATCTGTCCCTCCATCCTCCGACACCCACGGTACACTAGTACTTAGGCCTGAGCCTTCGTGGTGTGTCTCAGATAAAAAAAAATATTATATATTTTATGTATTTATATATCATTTTGGTAAAAATAATATAAAACATTGTTAACATGATTCATACAATTCCTGTTTTTCCTTAAAAGACCTCGAGGTCTAATGAATTGATCAGTTTCAATTTTTACTCATCAGACATTGGATAAAACATATTTTCATTATATAGTAATAAACTTGTTGTGATATTTGCTCATTAGAATCCCAATAATCCCATTTAATCTCGAATATAGGAATATTTGAATTTTGTTTACATTTGTATATCTCGCGCCTGTCGCCATTTGCCTCCAATACGTCACAACATGGACGCGAAAATGGCTACCATTTCATAACCCCCTCTTTAAAGAACCCTGGTTGTACCTAAGTACAAATAAGATAGAGGTATCCTTAGTCGACTATCGAATAGAAGTCGCAAGTGAAGAAACCTCAAGATTGAAGAGTTCCTCAAGCAAGATCTATGAATTCGACTCTTGAACGACTCGATTGAAAATCAGAGGCCAAAAACAGTTCTGTTCGTAAACACTTCATCTCTCTAATTTGAATGAGCAAAAGATTTGAAATTTTTAGGGGAGATGCTAAGTCCGAGTATCTCGCTCAAGTTCGTTAATGAGCCAAACTAAACCATGGGCTAAAGTAAGCTTTTACTTCTTCCTCTGAGGACTAAACCAATTGAATAGTTCACAAGTAATGATCGAATGTTTTCAAAGTTAGAAATACGATCGGGACCGAAATTTATATTCAGCTGCCCGTTAACGATAAAGACGAATTCATCTAATTATGTGAGAAGGTACCTCTCAAATCGAAAATCTGAACTTCAACAGAATGAGCTATATATGTATTTGAAATTTTCAGGAGATATTTGTGGTTGAAATATCTCGTTTGTTAATGGAATGTATAAGGTATAGAAATTTAAATTTTCGAATATTATGAAATCCAAAAATTCGATCGGATCTGAATTTCCAATATAGATGTTCGCTTACTATGTAACTTGTGCAGAATTTTGTGAAGATTCTTAGATTAGAAAAATTAAAAAAACATTCGGTGGTTGCAGGTCGTAAATGGTGGAGAATTTCGGCGTTTTTGATGATTTTTTTGGAGGTTTCCTAGTTGTTTAACGGCTTTTCAAGGCTCCAGCACATTGTTTATTTTAAAAATTTGGTTCGAAGATTTGTATATTTAAACAGCTTTTGTAGATTGGATTCTCTTCCATTTAATTCTTGAACTTACAGTACAATCGTGATAATATGAACACGTGCTCTTATGAACGACTCCATAGTATGAACACAATATTTTTTGTATTGACTACTCTGTAGTATGAACAATACATTATCTCGGTAATATGAACTTGGTGATTCCTGTTCTTATTGAAATACACAGTCGTTAGTCGGTATACAGTTGCATATTGAAATTGCTATCTTCACCAATAATAATATTTTCTGTAACGCGTTTAGAGTATGGTTAAAATTGTCGAAATGGTTAAAATCAGGGGAAATCCATGGAGGTACCTACATGGGAAAATCAAAGTGTTTATCTCTTTTCGAGAGAGCTGAAGTTGTAGAAGATATTAATAAAGGTGTTTATGTTTTCTTTTTGACAAAAAATATGGCATTGCAGAGTCAACAGTTTATACTAGTAAAACCAACAAAAAAATTTATTGATAATGTAAGCAAAATACTTTTACCTTGTAAGAAATGCACTTTAAAAAAAGCAGAAATGTCGGTAATGGAAGTCCAGCTACATAAATGGTTCCTTGTTCAACGTGAAAAGAATATGCCTGTTTCTGGGGAGATGATTAAACAAAAAGCTATCAACTTATGTGCTGGGTTAAATATTGAGGCAAGTGACGGATGGCTACAACGTTTTTAAGTACGGAATGGTGTAAAATTTTTAAAAATAACTAGATGTCAGTGAAATGATAACTTTGAAAAATAAACATAAAAAAATGGTTCCAGCAAAATTTTCGGACAAGCAGACGCAATCAGAAATAACGTATTTTTCTCTGTAAGAAGTAATAGTAATAGACGTTGTTTCAATAAACAACACTTATTTTTGTGGCTAAAATTGAGCATTATTTCATTCAATGTCACGACTTCCGAAAGTATGAACAATCCCTATGATATGAACACTTCATCATTTTTTCTATTCATATTATCGCGATTGTACTTTAATTATGAACGAATTAAGCTACCCATCGCATGTCTTGTTGAGGTGTTCGATTAAACAAAGGCGTACTCAAATATCGTATTTTTTCTTTCAAAAAAGTTATCCATTTGTGTTGTGATGTTTGAGAAAGGTTTATTTTAAGAAAAAAGTTCATATAAACGCGGATCCGAAACGGCTTAGTTACCGAGATATGATGTGTTAAACTTCAAGAATTAAAAAGAATTTTTGAAATTGAAAATAGCTATTGAATTTAAATTTGGTAAACGTTAATCCAATTCAAAATGCCATGTAAAAATTGAAGAGAGATTGAAAATTTCGAGTCAGGAACGTACAGTTTGAGGTTGTCTTAGTGGATTTTCATTCCATTTTCTTAACAGGGTAGCTATTTTATACACTCTGTAATAACAACGTGTGTCATATATTGAAATAAATGAACAAATTGAAGACTCATCATGTATATCTATTGATATGGATCGATTATTTAGTTAAGAGTTTATAAGTAGGCAGGTTTTAAAAATTAAGATATGTTACTATGGAAGTGTTTTGTCAGTTAGAAATAAAT
Source organism: Propylea japonica (assembly GCA_013421045.1). Classification (NCBI taxonomy): domain Eukaryota; kingdom Metazoa; phylum Arthropoda; class Insecta; order Coleoptera; family Coccinellidae; genus Propylea; species Propylea japonica. The sequence goes on along the minus strand of CM024239.1, from coordinate 72,534,734 downwards.
AAATTAGAGAAAAATCACGAAATTATTTTCCAAAGAATCCACCCTGAAAAGAGTCGAATAAATCAATAAAATTAGATCAAGAAATTGTATGGGTCGTGTAGTTTCCGCAACCAATATAAATTGAAACTAAATCAAATAAGGATTACACGATTCCATATCACTATATTCTTTGAGATCGAAATCATCTGCTACAACCACGTCAAATCGAGGAGTTATCGAACCAAACACCCTGTATTTATGTCGTCGACACCCAGTGTGAGAAAAAAGTAATTTTCAAACTATTCGAGACTGCCCATTAACCTAGATCAAGTTTCATTTTCGTTTCCACACAATCTACCTTGCTAGTTAACGATCCTATCTCGTTAGTATTTTGCTCATCATTTTTACTGTCCATTATTCTCGCGTTAGATGGATTCGTTACCTTCTTAATATTCCCATCCACCCACGTCTCTGCTGATGCTGGTCGGTGAAATTCTTCGCGTTGTCGCCACATCCGTGAGGGGCGTCATCGGTTTCGTGTCATTTTCGATCAATGATATATTGACTTTCAATATTTGCAATGGGTTTGTGATTTCAAGAAAATCTCAAAAACATCGTGAATTAACAGAGATACCGACAAATGTAAATTTGAACCGTAGCTGAACCTCACTCTTCAAATAAAACAAATAATAATAACTCGTGTCTTTTCGTGCTGTTGAATTCTCGTTTGATCATGAATGTTTGAAAATAGTGGTGGGTTCACTGTTCCGCTTATGTTTGATAACTTATGTTGATAATATTCGAAATTCCGAAAACTCAATTCTCCTGTCGTTGAGATTCGCTGTGCAGAAATATCTGACCGCACAATTTGAATATTTTTCTAGTACTAGTAGTGTCAAAATATTGCCTCTGATTCAACCCAAAAACTACGACATAAAAACGATCTGAGTGACAATCGAAATGTAGCAGCGATAGAATGAAGTTTTCCAGATCGCATTTAAAATGGGCAATATCTCATTTGGCTCATTGCTGAATTTGTCGCCAGTCAGATCTTACAGTTTTTGACCTATAAGTGATTCTACCAAAACTCAATCACGACAAGAATCTGAGTCATGGAAATTGTAATTATTCTGTGATTAACCTTAGATTCAAGTTAGAGTTTTCAAGTCATTCGTTTTCGTTTTCTTTCAGAAAATTCCTCAGATGGGCGGTTTAGCTCACGTTATCAAACATTGATAGCAAAATATAGATTTTTACTGAATATTATCGAAAATCATTAAATTCGCTCGAAATAATCCCTTCGCTCGGAGTTATATTGCCATCCCTAAATTTTTAATGGCAACATACCAGCAAGCTATTTGAAAGTTAGTTTTTTTGTTGACGTATAACACTCCAAGTAGAAGAAGAATATTTTATTTTCGAACCTAAGTACTCAATTTGACTGGAGAAATTATTTGTTGCATTTATTGTGGCAAATGAATGCCTCGCATAAAATAGAACAAAATTGTCGTAACAACATTCAAATTAAACCGATACGGCCTTACGAACAACAAGCTCGGAATGCCAGAGATTGCCTCCAAAACACGAAAGTATTCCTACTTCGGTAGCTAATGGCGGTTCCGAGAGAACACTTGTTTATTCGGTATGGCATCGCTCTGATGTTTCGATACTTGCACTGTTCCAAGTTTTCAAACCAAAATATCGATCAGAGGGGCCCATTGCACCAAATACTTTGCAACTTTTCACTTTGCACTTTTCACTTTTCAAATGAATCACATTGCACGAAACGCATTCATAATTGAAAAGTGCAATGTGAATAGTCAAGTGCGAAGTGAGAATCACTCAGCAGAAACTGAATATTGGGAGAAATGTTGTGCAATATAATTAGTTTTCACTTTTGAAAGTTCTCAGAATGCAAAGTGCAAAGTGAAAAGTTGCAAAGTATTTTGGTGCAATAGGCCCCTGGTTTCTGATTTTCGATTAAACTCATTGACGAACTCAGTTGAGATATTCCACATATTATGTACCCTGAAAATTTCGAACCTCAATGTCTTTCCGCCATCAGATTTTCATTCAAGAGAATTCGGCACAAGTTTCATATCACAATTGAATACCTTAACTTTGGATTCGATCAAATTTCTAGTTTTGAACATATTCAAAATCTCGAGAACTGTTAGACTGATTAGCCCACTAACGTACTTAAAAGAGACAGTGAACACAATTTGATGATAAGGGAGAAAATTCCAAAAAAACAGACATTTGGGCAAAACATTATCACGCTGTTCTCTTTGGACAAACATCCGAACAGCTACAGCAATTGTTTCTAAAGAAAAGCGCAGTACTATAACTTATCGAAACGCAAATAGAGGCCCAACTTAAATGAAGTTTCCTTTATTTTAACATCTGCTCTGCGCATCAAAGAAAGATTTTAAGGTAGCCTTTAATAAAATACAGGCCACCGAAACGTTACATTATCCTTTTTATTTATTTCCTTTTTTAGTTTTACTATTAGGCAACAATTTTTTTTCGCAGGAGCACTTCATCTCAATTAAATTTTTTTTTAATTATTTCTGTTTCAGAGACTGGGAGTGAAAACCTATAACGTTTTTTAGAAATGCAGAATCCTCCCAGAATATATTTCAATCGATACTTTTTTTATGGTGAAATGATCAATTTGATATTCGTTAGTAGTGGAGACTGGAGAGTTAGTAGAACATTTGATATCGTATATTGCGAAAATTTGAAAAAAAATATAGCGAGATTGAAAATTAATGTCTCAAATTCACTTATGAAAACGTAGTAATATTATTGGTGGAAGTGTTGACGAAGAATTCCTTCTTGAATGCTAGAATGTGGCTATTTTTCGGCAACCGTCCTTTCCTGGTCTAGTCCGGGAAGTACGTACTAGGACTAGAAAGGAAGTTTGATTTTGAAAAATACAGTTGACCATTACCATATCAACGATCTGAAGGCTAACAATTCATATGAAATTAGTTATTATAAGAGTTTGCATATTGTACGCAACACGCTCGAGAAGAGTTTTTTTTGGATTAGCAGAATTCCAGAAAGTTGTCTTCTGGTATCTTGAATGAATTGTCACAAGTGTGAAAATAAAAGAAATGCCTCAATAAAGTTGACAGGAAATAAGTCGTTTCGATAGCTCAAATGTCAGACCAACTTTAAGGGAACTTTTATTACAGGATCCTTCAATTAAGTTAGGCATCTATCTGGGTTTCGATAACTCTCTATTGTTCTCGATATTTCATTAAAGAGTTCAGATATTATAATAATCGGACAAACATCAAAAATTTTCAGAACGATGCGGTCACGAAACTGAATAATTTCACATATTCCACTGTTGGATTAATCATATTGATATTCCCTCAGCCTGGTGTATTATAAGTAATATTTCATTATTTTCACCTTTCACTCGTGACGGACACCATGGGACTTCTTCATATCGGTATACATCGTAATTAACGAAAAACAATATTGAAACGTACAATTTATTCTAATCGTTAGGATTTATCTACTGCTTTCTCTTAGAGATCATTTCGAGGAGGAAACAGAAAAGTGTAAGAAATGTCGGAGAATGAATTATGATCTCCTGACATGTTCGTATATAATTTATTTCCTGTTGAATTCCTGAACATAATACTCGAATGAAATTTATATTGAATGTAGGTTTACGAATGGGACGAAGAGTCTTTTCCGCAGATAAACTGAGCAACAACAAGACGAGGAAGGGGTGAAAACTTTGCATCTCTTGAATGAAAATTTTATAATCGTTATCAAATTCAACATAATAAAGCATTTGAATTGAAATAAAATTTTATAGGTCAAGAGTAATGTCCAAAATTTCGAGGGGCAATTCTTAGAACTATTTACAGAAAAATTTACTATGGAAATGGACCCATTAACGATTTGTCATTGAATTGCTGGGTGTTTTTCAGTTGCATAATAATAATAAGAAGTGTCGATGGTTGTTTCTATGGTTTGAACATTGAGAGTAACCGTGGGTTTCACAAAGCTTGATTGGCAATCATATCATTGATTTTGGTTTAAGTCGATGGCTAATGTGAAAAATGAACTGAAAATTGCACAGAAATGATGACATTTCAATAATCAAGCTGATTGGAGTTTTGTGAAACCCGGCTTCAGAGTTTAAAAAGTAATGGTGAAATCATCATGAAAAACTGTAAGATCTCGATCCGGAAAATTTCATTTTATGACCGCTACATTTGGAATGGCAACAACATCGTTTTTATTTCAGATAATAGTTTTTAGGTTGAACGAGAGACCATATTTCGACATTGACAGATATTCTTGCACGGTGCACCCTACCCAAGGGAAAATGAAAATTTTCGAATATCGGATTTTCTTGCCGTAATGTCTGGAACAGAAGCGAAACAACAAACCTCAGAGTAAGAAATAAACTTCACTTTTTACTCTGAGCAACAAACCCACCATTAACTTCAATCATCCCAATCAAGAGTGTTGACATTTCTGTTCAGTAAGGTTTGGTAGTTCATTATGGATTGTTTAACGTCAAAACAACGCTTTCAAATATTGAAAATTTACTTGAAAAAAGTTGTTCCGAAGTTCAAGGAACACTTGGTCCATTGAGTATCTGAATAATTTTACGAAATATTTTTGACTAAGGTGCCACTAAGAAAGACCTCTTGCAGAAATTTAAGCCAAATATTCATCTTTTCTGAAATTGCACTAACCGAATTGTCCAGTCGGAGAAGTGGCGGATATATTTTATCCATTCGTCTATTTTATTTGAATTCACAACTTCACTAATAAACATAACAAGTCATTGTTATTAGTTCATTGAAGAAATAATCGCCCTGTATTTATCTATCAGCTTTTAATGATTAAAAAATTATCCCATTTATATTTTTGTTTTGTATAATTTTATCAAGCATCTATTCCGTACAATGAGCGCTCGTTCTGGTTAAACGAATGATATATCATTTTGCCCAAATGTCTGTAATTTTCGAATTTTGAGCCAAATATGGTCTCAAACGATAGGGTCCGACCCCCTGATGAAGAATCCGTGGTCAAATTCAATTCTGTTCGAGAAGTCGTCCGTTCGTCAGCACGATAACTTTCGGAGGGATTATCCTAGAGACTTGAAATTTTCAGGGTGAGTTCGGTTCTAACATGCCTCGTTTAAGTTCGTTAACCAGCCAAATCATACAGGGTGTTCCATAAAATATGACCATTCAAAACTTTTGTTCCTCAATATCTCAGACAAGACGAAACCAATCGAAATGAAATATTGCGGCCACATGCAAGATGCTCATAACAACCCCCATTCAAAATTGAGCATGCATTTATATATTTGGTATCAATCTCAAATCCCATATAAAATTTTGAGGTAAAAGTCTCATAAATCCACCAATAAACGAGCGCTCAAAAGCTCCTGCTCAGGTGCCGTATTCTCGAGAAGTGATATTCGAAAACGTATACGAACTTCATTGCGCGAGTCCCTGTTTACCTGCAAAAATGCACACCGCGCAATGAAGTTCGTATACGTTTTCGAATATCACTTCTCGAGAATACGGCACCTGGGCTTTTCTTAAATTTTTATTGATATGCTGAAAACGACCGAAAATATTGAAATGGCCTCGGTAACCATGTTAAAACAACTTTTTGAGTCATTTAAAAGCTGAGTGTCATGACTCCTTTCGAAATTATGTAAAAATTTTATGATGTAGTTCATTTATTTTGCCTGTGAACATTGAGTTGAATCAAGACGAAAAAATGTATTCAATATTCCTCTATCTCTAACTGTCAATAATAATATAAAAATTCATCACTGGTTTACAGAGTTTGCAAATTCTCTTCATAATATTGGGTCATTTGGATATCGAGGAAACTGCTCTTCACTCCCTCTACCATTTTCAGAATATGTCAGTATCGTCTGAGGAATAGAGAGTGCTGCCATGAATGTAAACTAAACGAAAACGTTAGAATTGACATATTGTGAGTAGGTATGTGCAATCGTCAGTTTTTCACGTTCACTTTTGAGTCGACTATACGTCCGACGTAATCTAGCGGCCACTCAGCCTCTCACGCATACCTCAAACGGCCACGTACGTTAACCGAACGTTAAACGAATCAGGGTTAAATTCTCGGAATCACTCGATCGACGCGACGAACGTAGGTAAGTATATGCGTTCGTGATATTTTGGGATTTTTGGAAATTGTAATAATTATATCCGATATTCTCGAGCATATCGTCAACTACTAGTTCTGACGAAAGAGTACGTTCATTTTTTTGTCGATATTGTGGAATACCTTGTATTAATTAAATCATATCCATTATACAGCATTGTTATTCGCGACTGTTCAACAAGTTATAGCTAAGGGAAACCTCTGAAATGATTTTTGGAGATGCTAATAACTCGATGTTTCAGTATATTAATTTTTGAGAAGAATCAAATTATTCGATGAAAATGATGATACAGGGTGTTTCATTTGGAAACGGAAAAAGTGGTACTTTATTCATTCCCTACCTTCTTCTCAAATTTTTAATTTACTGTTGAACAGTCGAGAATAACAATCGTGTATAATGTATAACGTATATTACATAATTCTCGTTTGATTTCACAATGACTGTTAGAAATGAAGTTCAAGGATTTTTATGCTTCACACAGTCTTATAAATGACCATTGTGAGAAATTGATTTCTCAATTCTACAATTTGAGTTCAAATCTACCATACGATGCCATTTTAGGTTACCCATACTTTCAATTATACGGTTTAGTCGTATTCCAAATATTATGTATATTAAATCGAGGCAGAATCTCAGAATATGACCTCAAATCAAGATAACTATTTTAAAGATATTTTCAAGTAGGCTTTTGTATAAATGAATGAAATGTAAATATGAACAAACATAAAAAATAACAACATACGAGTATACACAACCTTTTTCGCAAGTCGCTAGGAAATCTTGACATTCCTGACAAAATTCCCCATAAAAAAAGCCAAGACTTTCTGTAAGGTAATTGATATTTCCTTACAGCTGTTTATGCTCGATATATGTAAAACATTCATATGCATTTTGGTACATTTCTCTTGATTTTTTTGCCAATAATATTGATGAAGCAGTATTCAGTATCTCAAAAATCTCTCTAGGAGTACCAGGATAAAAAAAAATTACTTTCGAGAACACCAGCGATTAAATTCATAAGCGTCAAGTCTGACAATTCAACGTTTTCATTGCAACCCAAGTAATTTAATTGCGAATTTCTGAGCACCATTTATTTTGGATGGAAATTGATCGAAACAGTCGACCAGGAATGCTAGGCTTCTCCTAGCCAGTAAAAATATACTATTATTTTTAATATTTCAAGCTGTATGAAAATAAAACGGAACACCTTCCTAGATGAATAGTTAATATTGGTTTGCTCACATATTCGCAATACCTGAACTCTAACTTCCTGTAACAGCTTTTTCGCTTAATATCATATTTTTATCACATCAAGATAATATGCACTTTGGTTTTAATTGCTTTCTCACCTTTCTCTTGATAATTTCCCTGGTAAAATCTGGACAGCATATGGATGCACTGCTTCCTCTCCTTCCCGGATCAAAGGAATTCTTTCTACCGTCCAGAGAATCTGTGGAGTAATTCTTTGAGTTCCTCCTTAGCGTGGAAACTGATACATTCTTCAGGGATTTCGTTGAACCGAGCGAGTCGCGCCTCTGGTTCCATCTGTTGCTGTTGAATTCTTTTCGGTGCAGGGAACCAGTGGAGGTACTTAGATCGTTTTTTCTCAAAGTTGAGGAGAAGTGACTAGGATGCTCCATCTCATGTTTTGGTGGCCCGTTTGGCAGGTGGAGGGAGTCTCGCCTTCGTACGAATGATAATGTTATTGGTTTTGTTCGATTGATTCAGTGCTAATTTATGTACCTAGTGAAACTAGTTATTTTCCAGAATTTATGATTGTGAATTTGGCTAGCTTACATAAAATGGAACAACTTACACAGCCTAAATGGGGATCATATCAATCTTTTACGGAATCAAGTAATTGTGGGTTGAAAGGATAATACACTATAAATTAAACTGCACAAAGGAAACATTGTTGAAGACAAGTATCTGACGAGAACAAATAACTTCGTGAAAGGGAAGCAGAAATCGTACACAAAAACTTGCTGATCGCAGGAAAACTGTATTTCAGATTCAATATTTACGAGATTTAAGACTGGTTTTCTCAATATAAGTTGAATGGTTTCAAGAGTTTAAGGTCTAAAGATAAGGAAAACTTGTTGACCACAGTTTAGATAAATTTTAATATCATCATTAGGGCTCTGAAATGGCAAGAAATAACCGAGAAAAAGTATCTCATTGAGTCTTGGTCAATATTGAGTCTCGGTTCATATTCCAAACATACTTCTTTTCTATAGAAAGCAAGGCGAATCTGCTGACGACGAATGCGCCACGGTTATATAAAGATATTTAATGATAGTCAAGCTGCAAAAACAGCTCCTGAATCCAGCTACTGCACATCAAGAACAGTCTGCAATAACCGAATAGCCATTAAAAAAATATGTACGAACAATAGGATTACTCTTGTTTGGATATCCTGTCACTCAAACTACTCAGGAAACGAGGAGGCGGATCAGCTGGCGCATGCTGGCATGCCTCTGCCGTTTTCTGGGCTCATTCTTGGGAATTCCACACAAAGCTGAGTAGGAAATAATAGACATGATAAATTCGTTAGTGAACTACTTATAGTTGAGCCACCCAAGCTTGACAACCTGGACAGAACAAAGAGTCACTGCATGCTCAGAGAAGCTGCACAAGAATCGGCCTGGTGCAGATGAGAAAGGCTGTGACTTAAGAACACTGCAACCCAGTCACCACGCGTGCCAGTATCTGATTCAAGGTATGCGGACAGGTAACCAAAGCTCAGAAAAAAACTGAAAATCTTATGATCGATTAAAATTATAGGATTTATTAAACAACTTTCCACGGCTGGTAGGGCGGTCGAATGCCCTTTTATTATAAATAATGCGACTTGTTACTCATCACTACCACTTCCATTGAAATATGATATCTCTGGGTCTAGCGAATTGTATAAACCTACGAACCTTCAAGATGAATTTTCCAATAAGATACAACAAAAGCACCGAAATTAAAGTTACAACCTGCTCGCAACCATATAGTTATCTGTTTCACCAGGACACCACTCTGTCCAATCAACAAAACCAATACCTACTCACCTGTTATAATAAGTCATATAATTACTAATGACAGGCATCGAATCTCTTCTTGGTCCCATACCACCAAACATCAAATCCTTCTTCTGCTGCCCGTTTCCGGCGGAATGTTTGCTGCCGGCCGGCTGATGATACTGGCCGGTCACTTTGGTAGAATTCCTTCTCGATACGGTGGATCGTAGATCCGCCACGGAACCTCTGCGGGTACCGTTTTTACCGTGGACGTCGCATTTAGCATCCGGCGTCTTCTCGACTTCGACGTGCACCTGAATCGGTGGCGAGGGTGGCGACGGTGTCGTAGCCTTCGACTCGAGCTTAACGTCGTTGAAGAGCGACTCGAGACGTTTGATAGCTGCTGCGTGGTTTATGGCGACACTCATCTTCTCATAATCTGATTCATCGACGTTGCTTTCAACTTTGTGGAAGAGATCGTTTGAGTGTGTTTACTGAACTGAGGCGAGAGTACGTTTTCTAAAACCTCTATAACAATTTGCCTTTTTCGTGCCTTTTTTCGACTTCGTCTGAAATTTCGATTAAATACGAATGAGGTAGGGACTATTTTGGTTGCTATTTGAGGTTTTGAAATTGAAGGGGATGGTTGTACCCTGATCTTTGTTTTATACATTGCGGTATTTGAACGTTCATTTCATTTAACTTATGTACACATCGCTAGATTACGTTCACATTTTCAGTGATGAATGATATGTTTCTTACAGCCGATATGTTGAAAAGAAGAAGGCAGTAAAGCTTCGTAGAGCTGGAATTGAAATTGGCATTGAAAATTTTACTGCAGAATTTTAGCTTGATCGAATCGACAAACACGGAATTATTCGAAAAAAATCATAACTTTGTTTTTAAAATGTTAAATTCTCTGCTTTTTCCGATGGGTTTTGTTCTTCTATATTTTTTTTACTTTAGACCATTTTTGAAGGCTACAGATCTGGACTACTATGGCCACCGAGCATAGCTGTGATAGAAGAGGAGTGATTTCTTCATAAATACGTTTGGTTTCATAGGCTTCAATTACTAATGAAAGGTTTATTTTTAATCCAATCATAAAAAATGATGATCACCGATTATGACCATGCCATACTGTTTCGGTGTCTTCAAGCACACGCCATACTGGTTCGAAGATGTCGAATTTTTCAGTAGTCCATGTATCATAGCAATATACCAGGAAAAAAGAAGTATCGATAGATACTATTGTCTAGTAGAAGACAAGTCTGTATTTGCCATACTGATTAGATGTCTCGAAGATGAGAAATTAACCTTTAAAGTTGTAAACTATTTACAAGTGTCATGTACAATAGGAGAAAGTGTAACTCATGTTTTTGAAATATAATTAATGTCTGGAATACGAATAAATTTGTGCCATACCGATATCATGTCTCTAAGACGAGGAACAAACATGTAAAGTTGTAATTTTTTCGAACCGTACTAGGCGGGGCATTATACTTGGGATGACTGGACGCGCGGTTTTCGAGGAAGGAATAATTGTAATACGAATTCAAGATTTTGTATTTTCGTTTCAGAGTACCTGAACGTAAATTACACAACATTCTCAAGCGGAATCTACTTCCGGTTCTACCGGAAACGAATGTAAATTGATAATAGTATTATATAATTTCAAATGTAACACTGTATTTTTATACATATTCGAATTCTTCGTTTGATTTGCACTGATTTGAGGTATGATATGAGCAACCACTTCAAGCGGTTGTTGAGTTATGGCATGGTCATCAAATTTTTCAGAAGATTGTCACAAATTAGTGTTTATATCTTTGAAATCCATCGAATTTTTGCGCAACAGTAAAACAAAAAACCAGTACGCTGATACTGCTTCTTGTATAAATTATTAGGAAATATTATACAGGGAGCCTGAAACAGGGCTTCAAAGCGAACCTCAATTAAATCATAAAATATAATTTTTTATTCAAACGGTAACCCTATAATTTTGTAATTCCAATCGATTGCTCATCAAAAATTAGTTAGAGTGTACCAAACAACTCAGCAGTTTAGCCGCTATCGAATAAAATTTTAATTTCTCGGCTAAATGAACGAAACACTCAAAAAAATCAACCCGTATATTGAAAGTTATCAATTCGAAAAAAAGTTTTTCCGTCAAAACTGACTACCAGATTCATATTAGCGGACTACCATACTTCTTTGATAAATGGACTAGTGAAGAATTCAGCATCTTTGAATCAGTATAGCGTGTGCTTATTCAGCGAAAGAGTACGGCATTTCAATTTCTCATCAAAATTGACCACAAGGGGAAAAAACGGACTGACATACTTTGGCCTATAATTTTGTAATTCCAATCGATTGCTCATCAAAAATTAGTTAGAGTGTACCAAACAACTCAGTAGTTTAGCCGCTATCGAATAAAATTTTAATTTCTCGGCTAAATGGACGAAACACTTAAAAAAAATCACCCCGTATATTGAAAGTTATCAATTCGAAAAAAAGTTTTTCCGTCAAAACTGACTACCAGATTCATATTAGCGGACTGCCATACTTCTTTGATAAATGGACTAGTGAAGAATTCAGCATCTTTGAATCAGTATAGCGTGTGCTTATTCAGCGAAAGAGTACGGCATTTCAATTTCTCATCAAAATTGACCACAAGGGTAAAAAACGGACTGACATACTTTGGCCTATAATACATGGACTGATGAAAAATTCGACATCTTTGAACCAGTATGGCGTGTGCTTAGTGACAAACAGTATGGCATGGTCATAATCGGTGCTGAGACATCTTTTTTTATGGTTGGATAAAAATTAGCTTCTCGATATTAATTCAAGAGATATACGTTTAATGGCATACGACTCCTTCATACTCTGGCTATCGAATATATTATATAAAACAAGGATTACTTTTGAGCTCATTACTCAAGGGCATGGACTTTTTTGACACATTCCAAAAATTACGACATCTATGTGCCACCATATTTGCGTTTCCGTGTTCTTGATAATAATAGCTAACTTCTCCAAAAGTTTAAGCGTTTCGCAAATCGTATACACCGTTTTTCTGCTGGCTCTCGGTCTCTATCTTAATAATAAACTGGGTTTTTGATAGAACGAAGCATTCTAAATACAGAAGAATTCGAATTTTTTTCATGTGAACAAGCTGAAGGGTTTTATATTCCTAATTTTATCAACACACATTTTTTCGGGGGTATGGAAATCGAAATGAGATATTCCGACCACACATGTATCTTGAATTCGACGTCTCTATGATGTCATTGCGTCATGAAGTTGAGATTTTTAGATTTTCTGTTCGGTAGGTCCTTACGAAATTTTGCACAAGTCGTCAAAATACATTCGAAAATAAAATTTCAACTAATGATAACACACTGTGGAAAAAATGGACACTCGCAATGTAGAAGATTGAATTTTAGATGGCAGTTACACCAGAATCATTCTACCAATTGCAGAATCAATCAAAAACCATAAATCACATTCTCAGAACACTATTTTCGGAACGACCACCTTCGAGCGAAATAAAACAATTTGTGTTACGAAACATAAAAAACCCAATAATATAAAATAATATATATAAAAACAAACGCCTTCCAGTGGGTGACTTCACATTCCATTGCCCGGAATGCGAAGTTGCAAGTTATTCAAACTTGTCGATTTCTGTCGGGTATAGCTAAAATAGGAGCGGAATAAGAACGGGTGTTGGCGTTTTTACGACTGAATGATGTTGGTGATCTCCGATGTCGCAGTGAATAACGATCGACACTGGATCTGGTATAATAATGGAGCGTGCAGAAGGTGATATTCAAATCAGGTACTGAACAAGACGACGTGACGCCACCAATTTGATCGTATCTGAATATTTATTCCGAGATGATTATGACTGCTTAAAAATCAGGGAGTAAATACGATCAAGCACTACAGTAAGAGTGGAGATTGTGACATACTGAATAGGTACTTAGAACCATTTAGTAATTATTCTCTTCGCGTTTCACGCAATATTAACAGAGCTCAAGAAATATTATGCCTAAAAAATTTTGAGACACTTGAAAAGGCAATTTTTTTTTTCAAATTCCATATTCCAGAAACTTTTCAACACATATTCCTGAAATTAATGAACATACAGTCCATAAAATCAGGTATACAAAAATTCAACACTCCTGCTTGTTCGCAAGCGAAAATATTCGGGTTTTTCAATTAAAAATGCCACATTCGGTCAAAAAAGCAAATATATTATTTTGATAGTTCTCAATCTATAATTTACATTGAATGCGTAAAAATACATAAAGAAAAGAATGAGTAAATTTGAAACCATGTTAATAACCTCCGTAGAATGGTTATTTTCACCAAGAATATAATAAAAAACTACTCAAGATTTAATATTTAGGCGATAGTTCTCTCATTTTCAATTCTTTGTGACGATAATTTATGATATTTTTACCACTGACATTGTCCAAGTCGATGTGTAATGTAAACAACAGTATAACGCACGCTTATTGATATTGAAAACACTATCATTCAAATTTGTAAATTCTGAGGACTATTGGTTTAATCATATTCAACCCACTTCTTTCGAAATTTTGAATTTTCAGGATAAGTTCAAGTTTTCAAAATGAAAGTTGAATTCATATCATAAAATTGAATAGCTCACAGGATATTCAAAATTTAACCATGATCCCGCGCTACTTCCGCTCAAGGCTTTCTTCGAATTGTTGTAATGATCATATATTTCACTGAAGCCATCTTGCTTCTTGGCCGAATTGTTGTTCAATACATTCATATCTAAACACAAAATCAATTGGAGTTATGGCAGCTGCCATTTTCAGGACCTTCAAATGACATTATTTATGAAATAACCAATTAAGAGAACGATGAATTTGAAATTGTCCTTCCGATACCTTCCGATAGGTAGCTTCAAGTATCAGATGTGAAATATGAGTTTGAAATTCTTGGCAAAACACAAAGTTCAATTTTTTCATCTTGGTTTTGGTGTTGTTCTTTCAGGACAGAGTGACTAGAATTGGTGATCCCTGAACTACAACTTTTTGAGAGTTAGAGAACAATGAATGGCACATAGCGATCATCTCTTCTCGAAAAACTCATAAGTCGTCAACCCCATTGCTCTGTAGTTTCTTGTTTCGAGTTATTATTTGGCCAATTTTAACTTCATTATCTTCGTTTCTGATTGTGCCATGGACTTGAAACAAAAACATTATACAGAAACTTTTTTGATAGGAATCCAGTGGGAAAATCTAATATTTGCTCTGGGTTTCCCTGATTTAATTCATGAGCTTTTGATTTTCTCATGCAAACAATAATTCATTTTACTTGAAAATAGTCACCTTTTTTGTTTCAATTTGATATGAGAAATATCCACAAGGCCTTAAAGAAGCTCGAATAAAACTAATACACACAACTATGATTAAAATAAATTCAATTGGAATATTGAAAAAAAAGAAGCTTCATATTTCCATAAAAAGATATCCGATTCAAATGAAATTTATTTTGTGGATGGAGATCGATATACTGAATGTTCATCCAAAATATCAGGGCCATAGTAGTAACAGAACCATAGAAAATTCAAATGGAATATTGAAAAGAAGAATCTTTATATTTCCCTAACAGGATATCCGATTCGAGTGAAATTTATTTTCAGAATGGAAACTAATTGACTGAATATTCATGAGAAATTTCAAGAAGATGGCATCATCAGAACCATAAAAAAATTTTTATTATACTTTTTACATATTTCATTATCTGAATAATATTCAGAATATAATTCTGATTGTGCTGAGATTCTGCATTTATATATTTTTGGCATCAATCGCAAGTCTCATATAAAATTTCGAGGTCTTATTGCTCCACCAATGAACGAGCGCTCAAAAGCTCCTACTCAGGGCTCTTCTCAAATTTTTTTTATGTAATGTGATTCACATCTATAAAGATGAAATGCATCAAAAATCTCAGAAAAGCACATGAAATAAATCAAGAAGGAAACTCATCAGTGAAAATTATATTTTTTTCTGATCGAATCAATATTGAGCTATATCGCCTTAGTTACCATATGTCATAACACACTCATATTTCCCAAGGGAAATATGAAACGTCAAGTCTTATTGTCCCAAGGGAAATATGCAACCTTATACATCAGAAAAAAGTCATTTGGAGATTCTATCAAAAATTTCTTGATCTGCTCCCTGTACAACACTGCTGATTTTATGGGAACGGATCCTTTTTTTTTGTTCTTAACAAATACTTCCACTTCATCGAATAATTCAACATTCGTTTTTTCCTTCAAATGTAGCATGGATCTAAACATAGATAATTTTGACCATAACGTGTTTGGTGAATATTCCTACAATTGGAAATCGAATGAACTAATCATACATTGAAAAGAACAAGAATCAGAGCAACATACCAAATCTTCAAAATATGCTAGCAAAATAGCTAGCGGACACCGTCCACCAAACTTTTTCTTTTCCACTCCTGAAAGCCTTCATACACTTTACTATAGACAGCTTTAGATTTGGCCGAAATCAAAAATTCACGACTTTCGCCCGCTTGAGTTTTGACGTAGTTCGACATTATTTCAATAATTCTATTTCTGACAAGACGTCAAAATAAAATCAGTCAACCATGATTCTCACAAACACGGCCCATAGCAACGTTAAAAATCCAATTAAATCAAAAATTTACAATATAATATTGATTTTTTCATTTCAAGAACGATATTGTTTCGATCAGAAAAAAACTATTGATTACAACACGAGAAATATGAATACATTTCCCACGGTTGTCCCATACATCCCTCAGGCTTCGCCCTCGGGATGTAACTAGGACAACCTCGGGAAATATACTATTCATATTTCCCTAGTTGTAATAATAGCTATAAGCCACTGGATTTCTATCAAAAAGTGTTTTATAATGTTTTGTTTCAAGTTCATAGGCCAAACAGAAACGAAGATGATAATGATCAAAGTTGAAATTGCCCAAATGTCAATTTTGTCTTATAACTTGAAAATGAATGAAGATAGAGCAATGCGGTTGACGGTATCATCGAGTTCATTGTAATATTTAGGTCCTCAAATTGGGGTGAGACCATTCTGTAGTCAGTGTTCACTCATTGGTTTTCGAACGAAAATATTTTGTCGTGAAATATTCAAAATAATGCACGTAATTATTCAACTCTAAAATACCACATTTGTCCAATGTACACATCGAAGAGTATTAAAAACAATTCAAACAATGGTTTCGGATGAAATCATTCTCGACCATGAATTCTTTATTAGTTGGTCTAATCAGGGTGTTTTTATTTCTCAGAAAAGAATACCAGATTGATTGAAAAAACAGAAAAGTTGTGACGAATAACAGTGTACAAAGACAAACAAAATTGAACATTCGTTACGTCAGAGAAAATACTATATATTTGCTCATGTCAAGGTAATTATTCTGAAAAGTGTCCTCTCGGGCCCAGCATATCTTTCGAAGATTTTTTTTAAGAGAATTAACCATAACGAATTTTAGAGTCGTCTCAGGAACTGAGTATAATTTTCAAATTTATCACCTTTTTTACAGAATCGATATCAATGAATATAAGAATTGAAGGTAAATAGGTTTTCGAATTTGTGATTGAATTAATGACATAATCTCAATCAATATCAAAATTCATTCAGCACCAGAAAATCAATGCGAATTCGAAATCTAAGGCGACATTTCGCTACCAAATCGAAACAAGTAAAATCGCTTCAGTTCAGTAGGAAACAAACCTTAAATAATGTTCGGTGAGATCACAAAGAGCACAAATTTCACAAGAAAACTTCTGAAACCACCACAGAATAAGCAAATCGGTCGTGAGAGTACGCGGGTAACCACAGATCGCGATAACTACTTGGAGATCGTCGCCGGCTGAATGTGTCAGCTAGTTCCCATGACTTCTGGCGCATTCCTAAGAGAGGTGGCCATGGAAGGATCACCTCTCTCAGTGGAATTGGACTCTCGCTTCTTCCACATCGCTTGGGTCTGTGTGCAAATGAAAATGCGCCAAATTACGTTGCGTTTTCGTCCAAATGGAAAATTAACTTCGGACATAGTGTATACAGAACCTAAACTTACTTTTGCATCATCACTGGGGCTCTAGAGAAGTGTGTTATATCGGACAGATATATGATATAAACCACCAGAACTGCAATTCAAAACTCACATCACAACATAAATAAGGACAACAAAAGTACTCAAATCAGATTGCGAATTTATTTTTTATTCTATAGAAATATTTTCTTTGTATCGGGTTTTTCACTATAATTTGACCCCCCCCTTTAACTTTGTTACTGAAGGAGATACAAAAAAATGATTCTCATAAAAGTTTTACGAAATCAACTGAGGTTTTTTGATATGAGTCCAGAAACTGAAATATATACAGGGTGGCCAACATATTGATGGCAACTTCATTTTTTCAAATGGAACATCCTGTATATTTTTCCATATTTGGTTAGCTCTTTTTCCCCTGATTTCGAATATGTAACATATGTTGGTCTATCTTTCTTATTCTGAGCACCACAGAGTTTCAAATTTCAATAACCATCTGGCATAGCGTTTTGGAAGTTCGTGAATATTTAAATGGCCAATTTGATCTTTGGATTGGTAATGGCGCACCCATTTTATGGCCACCAAATAGTCCCGATTTAACACCGTTGGACACGTTTTTATAGCCGTTCCTGAAAGAAAACATTGACTTCAGCAATAATGACAATCAATGAAAGCGGAGAATAATATTAATGATATAAAATCAACCAATATGAAACCCATAATTCGGAACTAATCCAGTCAACGCACAAAGAATAATGATAATATTGTAATGATTAGAAACAAATTTTGAAGCTTTAATTTCTGACTTGAATCAGAGCCATAATAATGCTATAAAAATAGTCTAAACAACTCGAGACAACTATATGAACTATCTGTATTGAAGGTGGTCATTTTGAGCAATTTCTTTAGTTGATGTTATTCTTACCATACTACCATAGTATATCATTTTTCATTGGTTAAGTAATTGTTAAGTATTCATTCTAAAATAATTCTTTTAAGTAGATTGTTTGGATATAAAGAATTTCGTAGGTATTTAACATATTTTTTTATTCGGTGTCATCATTCCAAAACTTTGAAACTCTGAAAATTGAAGAGACACATCCACATACGCATTTATATTCGAGATCAGGAGGAAATAGCCTTTAAAAAAAAATATACAGGATAGGGTGTCCCATTTGAAAAATATAGTTGCATTCAATGTTGTTCACCCTGTATATCTTTCCATTGGCGTTATTATAACTACAAAAATGAGCATTTTCAGTAAACGCACTCTGCCACTTGTAAAATGATTACAGATCTTGGCAGGTGATTCTTAAAATTTGAAACTCTGTGGTTCTCAGAATAAAAGAGATAGACCAACATATGTTACATATTCGAAATCAGGGAAAAAAGACCTAGCCAATCATGGAAAAATATAGAGGGTGTTCCATTTGAAAAAATGAAGTTGCCATCAATATGTCGGCCAGCCTGTATATATTTCAGTTTCTGGACTCATATCAAAAAACCTCAGTTGATTTCGTGAAACTTTCATATGAAACATTTTTTTGTATCACTTTTAGTAACAAAGTTAAAGGCGGGGGGTCAAATTATAGTGAAAAACCCGGTACAATATCAATGATGATATGGAAATATGCATAAAATATTTTTCATTATTTCAAAATGGTAGTACAAAATGTCAAATAGACAGACTTAGTAGCTCACAGAATTTCTTCTGAAATAATTGCAAAGAATGAATATTGAAAAGAATAAAATAAAATGTGTTTTTTGACATCAAAAGATCACAAGTTGTCTCCTACATCTAACTGCTATCTGCTGGTTTATTCTTTTCAGATAAAGGAAAAGCACAATTATTGAAAATTTATTAATGTTTCAAACTGAATCTTTCAACATTTTCTTCATAGTGAATGAAAAATATTTCTGTATGGTATTATCGAACAAACAATTATTGTTATTCGTGTTACAATTTAGTGGAGACTTCAAGGATGAGTTGCACTTCTGATTAATATATAATTTTAGTGTTGTGTTCGCTTCATAGCTTCTGATTTGTACAATATTACTTATTCTCAAGAGCTTTAATAATGTAAAAAAATATAGAGAAACGTGGTTATTCAATCATTCGTTTTCCTCATCTTTCAGGTCTTCGTTATTCATGTTCCCATGGGTCAAGTGTCACAAAGTATCGAAAGCAGCAAGATACGAGTATAAAAGAAGTCCGAAACATTGAATATAAATCTCTTATCAGCAGAAAAACAAAATGAGCCCAACTCCAAGATAGAATTTAGTATACAAATAATTTCCAGTTGAAATGTGTCTAATAATATGTTTATAAGATTCATGTTAATCGTGCATCCAAAAGCTTTATGTAATTATTGTAAGCGGTTTAAATTGTAACATAATTATGGTAAATCATGTAATCGTTAAACAAGGTTGAACGATAACGCCAAAATTTTGACAATGGAATAGTAGAAGTTGAAGAAGTTTCTTCTTTTATGGAAGTAACTACTTGATTTTTATGAAAAAGTTTGCAGTATGATTAATGGAATTTCTAAAAATCCAAGCAGAAACTAATGAAACATATCACATTCTATGTAGCTATTTTTAACAACTGTGTAACGAATAAGTCAATTTCAAACAATAATAATTAGGGAAATTATGTAATCGAAGATGTTAATTCTTTCCGTTTCACATTTACGAGACGAAAACGCATGCGACCACTACTTTTTGACCATAAACTACTTTTTGTACAGCTGGCACTTGGATTGTTCATATCATATTTATGTGAAAATAGTCATACATCTACTAAGTTTTCAACTATACGAGGTGAGTCAAGAGGAACGGCCATACTCCAGGAACATATAATACACGTGAAAATCATTCAAAAAACTCAAATGTTCTTATACAATTCTCATTTGGTTTGATTCAGGGTGTTGAAGTTTGAATATATTTTTGTTATGATTATATGAGTTTATCCACGACTATTGTAAAATCCGTCCATTGTACGTCTCTGTGCTCGGCCTCAATGATACCCATAAATTACAAGGGAATTATGAGACTATAACTCCCTGCTGTCAGATGCTTCATAGATTTAGCTTTTATTTTTAAATTGGTATTTCTTCAGTATTCTAAAGTACTCCAACTAACAAATGTGGGCATACCTTGTCAAACGAGGGCCAAATGCACTTTCATTATATCAATTAAAGCTTTTTTCATTACAAAATATACAATGACCAGTTCTCCAAAATTTCTCATGTGTCAACTTTACTTTTTCTACACTTATCATAGAAGGGTCTTGTAGCGGTCGCCAAATGTTAAAATCTTCATGAAATATATTCAGTAGTCGTGGATAAAGTACAGTATGCTTCTCGCGTATAATGGCTTTATTTGTTCGGTGATTTGGACCAACTTCACCTCGCGAATGATAACTATCATTATACGCTCGTTGCATAATATACTATTATCGAATCTTGATGAATCAGTGCAGATCGGGAAAAAACTATAAAATTAATAATGAATTTATTCGCCACAGCTTACTTACTGGATTTTTCATGAAAATTTAGATTTTTACAAGGATTTTAACATAATCGTTCAAAATTTATTTCTTGAAATCGGTAGTAGATACGACATAACTATAAGAGACCATAGATTAGAGTATATCAACAAAGATTTTTTTTACATTTTTTTAAATTAAGAGTGACTCGCCAAAAAAATGGAGGAAAACAAGGGATAGAGTTCCAGAAAAATATCACCCTGCGGATTTGCTATCGAAATTGGCATGTCACATGGTGTAAACTATCAATGATAATATTTATGCCTAATTTCAGTTTGTGAAGTGTAGATACTCTATGACGATCCTGGACCTCCCGACTAGAGATTTTTTCCAAGTCTTTAAAATCAGTTTAGAAATTACAGATTGAATTTAATGGGAAACGCAAAAAAACTTAACATAGGACATGAGATTGAAAAAAATATATATATACCAAACTTCAAAGTTAGTTTCATCTAACGTTTAAAGAAACTGAAGGGTGTTTTTTTTTTGGTGGTATAGAGCTTTAAATGGCAATAAAACAACTAACGCTATCTCTCATAAAAAACATTTTCGAAGCATAAAAGATAAGTATACAAGGTTTTATATGTCAATTTTGAGCAATATTCTTCTGAATATGCCCAGTTATGTGTGACAGTTAAAATTATGGTTTGATGATATTTAATTGCTTTTCTCGATTTTTTGAGGATTTCCGCAGAAACATGTTTTCGAGAATGGAACACAACTTTTTTTGCCATATCCACTGAAGAAAATTTAGATTTATCCGAAACCGATGAACTTTTTCACGGTTATTTTATTTTCAAACCTAAACGAAAATATAAAAACAATAAAATGACGGTTTTCTTCTCACGAAGTTCGTGATGGCATTCCTAAATTATTTTTCAAGGAAACTGGTGAGACCGTGGAGAACAAAATTGTGAAATAGGACTGCTCAAAACCTTTCTGATGACGATACAATTTTACCAAAAATATTTTCCCAAAAATTTCAGTGAAACCTTGGCAGAAATCTATACCTACTAGGACTTTGTCCAAAGTTACAATTTTCTTAAGAAATCGAGAAACTATAAAATTCACTGAAAATTGACAATCGAAAAGAACCGAGAACTTCTTTCGCCATTTTCAAATACTTTTCGACAATTTCAAATTTTTCTACATTAGTCGCAGGTACGAGGATGATGTAACGAGTAACCATTTTTTCAAATGTTACACATCACGGTCCACAATATAGAGTATCACGCTGTACCACGCTTATGATTCTCCTGATCTCATCCAGACATTATGTTCGTTTGTCCAGCTGGCGATGAAACTCATGGTCTTTTCGTCCTTCAACCCAATCAGAATATTCAAGCCTCTCCCAAGATTTGGAGTCTTATCTTACGAACAAGAAATTTTCTTTAGAAAGTTGGGAAAGGAAATGTAAAAACGGAGATATACTCGACTAAAAGTTTTAATAATTATCCTCATTCCAAAAAACATATTTTATTTCTGCACGCATTAAGTGGCTGTGACACAACTTCTGCGCTTTTTAAAAGGGAAAAAATCATTTTTAAAAGTTTTGGAAAAACTGCCAAATTTGGATGAACTAGCTGCAGCATTTGAGGAAGAAAATTGTTCGGCCCAGAGATTATTAGAGAGTGGAACTCAAACTTTTTGGCAGTCTATAATGCTCCGAAATCTGTGAAAAGTCTCGATCATCTTCGCTATATGCATTACGTCAAGTCTACATAACTAAATAAACCTGTGCAGCTTTCAAATATTCCACCGACAAGTGCAGCTGCTCATCAACATTTCAAACATGTATATTATCAAGTTCAAACTTGGTTAGGACATGATTTGGAACCCCAAGTATGGGGTTGGGCAATGCGAAATGATTTTCTGGAGCCTATCATGAGAATTTTACCACCTGCTCCTGATGATTTGCTAAATACAATTTCTGCAACTGCAAGAGTGGTTGTGGTTCGCGATGCGGATGCAGGAAAGCGGGCTTGCAATGATCTTTAGCTTGTGGACAATGTAATGGGCAAGCTTGTCTCAATGCTCTACCATCTCAGAACGACATTGACGACCTTTGACTCCGAAATCATGGAAGAACTTGACACAAATGTCGATGTAGACGATAATGAAGACCAGTTTGAAATTTACCAGCAGCCAGAAGACGACGATGAAAAGGAAGAAGATGATTAAAATTGTAGTTTTTGTACCCTTTATTCCATTTTTTACTTTCGATAAAAATGAATGAATTGAATGATATTTTTCAACAAAAAGATTAATTCATAATTCATTTGTTTTTTTCATCATGAAGGAAGTTATTACTATTAATTAGGTTAAAATTCAAATAAAATTCCTATATTTTCGTTAACAATTCTGCAATTACATGGCAGGTAAGTGTTGTTAAATAAATTGATACTGAATAAAAAGTGGATAGGTTAGGAAAAAAATGATAAAATATAATATAAAAGTTAATAGAAATTGACAAATATTCATAGTAATTGATTCATCGATAGTTCATCAACTGTATAGTGCGCGTTTTCGACCGGAGGCGCAGGTTGACCTGAAGTTATGCTGTGACCGCGCGCTCTCCGCCCTCTATCTCGAAAACGGTCCACCTTATCGAAATTTTTTTCAAACAAAATTTGTGGATAATTCTGTATTCTACAATATTGGTAAAAACTAAAAATAGGAAAAAACCCATAGAAAATGAGATATTTTCAAAAAAAAGCGCAAAAAAAACGATTTTTGTGACCTTCGACCTCAAATTTAATAGTTGCTCACACCCTACCATATGTAGGTTTTGAGACAACAATATACATAGGGTGTCAATATAGAAGTATTTACAGCTGGGTATCTCGAATTCCGAGGTTAATTCCTTATTTGACTGGACTATCTCCATCAGTTGTTTAAATGGAAGAAACATTTTTTGAATTATTCTTTCAACAAGCTCCTGAGCAAATCACTTTTGAATTTGAATTTTGAAGGGTCAGTATTTACATTTACGTAAATATCTAAAAGTTGAGGGGATTCGAATCAGGGATTAATAACTCTGAACCTTAGAGCAAAAAGTTAACACTTCTTGCTCTGAGCACTGGACTGATTCGGCTCTTCAAACAACTCAGTCAAGATATTCGGTGCGATTCTGTTTGCGCATAGCCATATTGCTAGATAAAGATATGACTATCTTAGCAAGGTGCGCAATATTCTGTATTCTGTTCGACCATTCTGTGGCAATATGATCTGTCATTTAGCCATAACCTTGCTATCCGCATTGCTATCTTAGCAAGGTCGAAAGAGTACTTGCCTACACGGATAACCATCTTGCCCAGGACAAAACAGTTAGAAATACGATAGAAAAACACTTATTTCATTATAATTTTCAAAGGGTTTGAAAATAGGTAAGTATGTTGCAATGAAAATGGAACTGACGTACTACAGAACATTTAATTTTAGGAGAATTCTTAGATCGCAAAATCGACATATCAGGGACTGTAGTGAAGTTAATCAAAATATTTCGATAGGACAAATAAGCCGTTTCTGATTTGATTGAAAAGTTGAGAAAAGTTATGGATGAACCAACTTCACAATTTGGCAGCTATAGGACTACAGTTGGTGAGGACTTCAAACTAGGAATGAGCCTACTAGTTATGTGAAGAGTAATACATAAAATAGAACCTCATCTCAACAAATTGATTGCCTCGATATGTAACATTTCTTTCAAGTTATGAGGATGTGAAGAAAGCATCAATAGAAAGGGTTTTCACAGTATAAATCTTATTCATGTACAAGCTGTGAGTATAATTCCATATTTTTTCCTTATATGTTGATTGAATCATTATTTCAGATATTCGATGTAAATTTAATAATAACAAATGCACAGTTCCATGGAGTTGCCCACGACTTGGCTTTGCCATGTTTAAAAATCTATCGGTACATGAGATCAAAGTAGATGCAAGGAAGAAGAGATTGTTTTCTTCAAGGAAATTTTGGGTATCCTATCCAGCCCTGAATTATGACAACATTTCTCAAAACTCTTACTAATAATGCAGAGGAAAATATGGCAAAATTCATTTTTCGACAAAAATGTTGTCGACAGAGATTTTCAACAGGAACATATATTCAATGAACACTTAGAAGTTGATTTCAAATTTCTATTGATTATTATGAAATTGTTTATTGATAACAAACATAGAATAAAGCTTCATTCTGTGATTTAATTGTGAAAATTTCTTAGCCCCCAATAACATCACACCGATTGCTTCAGTTATACGGTGAAATGCTAAGATTGTGTTCTCATTAATTAATGATTGTGTAATATGTGGAAATATCTTATTCGAAGGAAACATTCATATGAAATTGTTTATTGATAACAAAATATAAAATAAACTTCATTCTGTGAACTAATTGTAATAATTTCTCAAAAACATCACAGTTTCAGCTATTCTTCAGAATGCTTCAGCTAATTGAAAGATGATAATTCATTAAGAGGAAGCATTTAATCTTTTCTTGTCCCTTTTCACACTGCATTCACAAAATTTATTAGTTCAACCCACTTGATTTTCACCTCCTGTATATTTCTAAAGGGTGGGTTTTCCTGTCACTTTAATTCTATTATATTCAAGGAAGTTTATCAATACTTCCATTCGAATTTCTTGCGTTTCCTATTTCGCAACATTTTTGAAAATCTCATTACAAATGTTTGAAAACACAGAAATGTCATAACAAAAACTTACATATGCATATTGGCGGGTGAGACGTGTTAGTTAGTGCTCTCTGGAAAATTTTAATTTTGTGCTCAGTATTAACAGATTTTGGATTACACTTCGGACGATCGTGAGCTGAAAACTGTAGGTTGAAAACTATAATTTTTCTATACTTGAAAACGGCGCAGTTTTTTTTTGCCTTTCACATTTAAGTCAATATCAAT
This sequence comes from Propylea japonica, assembly GCA_013421045.1. Lineage (NCBI taxonomy): Eukaryota > Metazoa > Arthropoda > Insecta > Coleoptera > Coccinellidae > Propylea > Propylea japonica. The sequence continues at coordinate 72,508,986 of CM024239.1, read as the reverse complement.
AACAATAAGTTTCTCTTGTTTATTCTTCGGCGACCTTGAACCATAACACCGGTTCATTTCCTTTATTCTGTACTGCATATGTTGCACAGTGCTCATCGCGTGTCCGGGTGCGTATTCCAAAATATTCCTTATCCTCGGCTGATTGGCGTGTTCGGTTCTCAAACCAGAATTTCTTTCCGAGGCCTTCCCATTCTGTCCAAGTCTTCCTTACGGGCCCAAGGAAGTGAAAAGTACCATATTTGTTTTCCCTAACCCCTACTTCGTTTCATCATCAGAATGCCTCGTAATTGCTCTAAGTGTAATAAGCCTTTGGTGGATTCAAACCATACCACACCATGTTCCAAGTGCAAGAAAATGTTCCATCCTGAATGCGTCAACTTGGGCCCCAAGGAGCTCGAGTACCTGAAGGAGAGTGGGGAAAAGTGGTGCTGTTCGTCCTGTACTTCTACCGAGCGACAACTTCGCAGCAATTCTGGTACCTCTCGAATCGTGTCACATTACACGCTCCATCTACGTCAGCACAATCAAATCCTACTGAAACCGCGTTCACCACCAAACATTTTGATTTGCTGATGGAGCAGATGCGCATAATGACAGCTGGATTGGAGCGTGTGGAAAAAAGGCAGCAGGACGACCTCATGGCACGTCTTGAGAAATGTACTTCTGCTATTGACAAGCACTCGGAAACCCTTAATCTGCACCAATCAGAAATTGACACGTGCAAGGTCGACATTGCAACAATGAGGCACGCCCAGACTGCAATGAACGTGTGCATTCATCACTGACTGATAAATAGAAACTTTTGAGTCAAAAACTGCTCTCACCTCAACCGAAAACCGATGTCCCTGAGGTTGTAGATCGCGTAAAACGCTCGTTTAATTTGATTATGTCCAATGTTCCTGAGTCAGACGAGACAGCAGATGACGTCACTGTATCAGGTATTTGTGATCTGGTAAGCGAGTCTTCTAGTAGGTTCGTCACCAGCGTTGTTCGAATGAATTCCAGAGATACTACTCGACCCCGATTGCTCCGTGTTTCATTTTCTAATCCCAACGTTGTTATGGAAATTCTCAGAAAAAAGAATAAAATTTCAGACAATTCTCGATACCGTACTGTTAAAATCCGAGACGACAAAACAAAGGAGCAGTTATCCCATCTATCTTTATTGAGAGAAGAGTTGAAGGATAGGTTAGCAGCAGGTGAGATGGACTTAACCATCAAGTATGTAAAGGGAACCCCTCAAATCATATTAAAACATCTTCCCCTCCTACCACTGACAGTCCAAAAAACTAAACAACTTGGATAGGTTGAAATGGGTTCAAGAACAGTTACGACACAGTATGGTGGTGGATCGTCAGATATTGTCTTCTTCTTCACCACTGTAATAAGTTTCAGTTTTCTCTAAGTTTCTTCTATTCTCTTTTGTTCTCAATTTTGAAATTTGATTTCTGATATGTTTCACATTGCCAATTGTGTGTATTTATAATTTTGTAAATTACCGAGTTTATAGGTTCGTCCTCAACTCGAATCAAATTTGTAATAAATAAATAAAAAATAAAAAAACCTCAAAAAAGTAGTTCAAATATCATTTATTACAGTGTTGCCGGCTCTTGGATTGCCCATTATCATAGTCATATTGCTAAGGCGAAATTCTTAACCAACATGACTATAACAGTCGAAACAGAATACGGATAATACCGTAGTCATATTGCTATGAATTTGGGAGATAGCCATATTGCTTGGATAACAAGATTCATAGCAATGTGCGAACAGAATCGCACCGATTGAGATCTACTAATTTTCCAAGTTTCTAGCTCATTCTCTTCGGAAGTACCTGTTGTCAATTCTCGGGATCATTCGTTCGACGAACGTGTACGTTCGTGACATATTGAGCATAGATTTTTGGAAATTGTAATCATTAAATGCGTTCGAAATGAACGTACACTATCGTCGAAACGGTTAGTTGACGATAAGCCAGAGAATATCGGATATAATTATTACAATTTCCAAAAATCTAAGCTCAAAATATCACGAACTTATACGTTCGTCGAAGGAGTGATCCCGAGAATTGACACTCTGATCTCTTCAATCAACTCATCGAACGCTCGGGGCAATCTTTATGGGGAAAAAGGCGTTTCAAGGAGCATCCTAACGGCAATTGTCGATAAAATATCACTGGCGCATGTAACGATAGGATTTTCTCCAGGGACCATCTCATGTAGTTAAACTGCAATCATCTAGATTTTTCACAGTTGGATTCGTGCAACATAATTAGAGGTCTGAAAATATGTTTGGAATGCACTGATCCGTGATGCACCGGTAATCTTCAGAGCTTATTGAATTTGATGCCATGTTTCGATAATAACCGTTAAAGCGAAATTAACTTTAAGATACAATGACGTCATTGCTTGAGACTTGAAACAGTGAAATTATTGATGAAGGAACATTCATTGATATATTTTTGGGCTATGTCCATCATATTTATTTCCTCTATTCAACGTTTGGCCAGCATTTAACTCTCAGAAAAGCAACTTTCGTCACTCTTTAACAGTATTCGTCATTTTTGACAGTTCTTAGAAAACAACTTTTGACTTCGATCAATTCATCTGATTCAATTCATCTGATTCATTTCATCTTTTTAGGCTAGATCAGGGGAGTTACCAAAACTCTGTATATATACAGCCGACACATTGAACATTGAACTAAATATGTATGATGAAAATAGCCTAAATAATTTATCAATGCAATGAAGAAGTTAATAAATGTAGCAACGAATAAATGAACTGATAACTTCAAACATAGATCAAGCTAAAGCTAAGGAATTCACTTTCTATTTGAATACGATCAGTCTGAAAAGCCTTAGAACTACATATGAGGAAATGAGCCCAATACAAGGAACAAAATTTAGGCTCAGTATAAAATCTTCAAATTTTTTGTGGGAAGTATTCATAAGCTCAAGGCACGCAGATCGGAGGAAATGGTGATAAAAAATCAATCCACTTCTTCTCGTTAAAAATAAAAAAAAATTATTGTAAAATATTTTTCGCCCTTTGCCAAAACATTTTCAAGCTTAGTTCAGACACTCAATTAAAGCTTTTTACATATTTCGATGGTCACAGAAAGTTATTCAACAACTGGCCCATATTTCATCAATGAAAACAGACAGTTTGATGATTCGGGAGTTTTTCTTCCCAACAAACGACGAGATGGGCATGAAAGACAAGATGTATGGTCACAGCTGGACGATGCCATGGCGCATACAACGTGATTGTGATTTGCTCTTCTGCGGCAGCCTCATTTCTTCGAGAGGTGATCTGCAATGGCCATCCCATTCGCCCTTGCGATTTTTTATGGGGATATCTAAAATCAGTTTATAACGATCTTCCCAGGAATCTGGTCCACTTGAAGAAAGACATTCGTTAGGCTATCGCCAACATACCCTACGAAATGCTGGTCAGAGTTGTCAGACATTTTGAAAATCAAATTAAATTATTTACAATAATGGATAATTAGAAATTACAAAGGGGTTACAGTTCACTGCGACCCCTTCCAGAGTTTTTCTGACCACACCCTTCACAGCTATGGATAACATTTACCAGATATCATCTTTAATAATGTCAAACCCTTTCGTAACGGAAACCGCTAAAACGCGCAAATCGCTTACTGACTTATACGCGGGAGACGCATATTTTCGAAATAGCGTTGATTTACCGTTGTGAGAAAAAGGTTTCATTATACTGAGTTTTTAAACTATAAGTTGGAGAAGTAAGAAAAAACTTAATGAAGCCGATTTAGAAGAATATTGCTCAGTCCCAAAAGACGGCAACCGCTTAAAAGCTCGGATACTCAAAGGAACTCGAAGGATCTGAAAATCCCCGTATATAAGGCACGACTTCAGAAAATAACCCCGTCTCGAAAGGGCTAAACAAAAACTTCAAATGTTATATTTGACGATGGATCAATAGTTGAATTTCAAATTAGCAAGTTCCTCTTCCCCACTCAGTATTTTTTCGAAATTGGTTGTCGTATATTACATTGCCACATCGATGTCAAAAAAACATGAAATGGTAATTGGGTAACTTCAGAGCTCGAACCCTTGAAGATATATGCTCTATGATGTAACATTTAACTAAATTCACCAAGTGTGTTTAACAGGAACGTTAACACTCCAATTTCAATCTTGAATATTGTGCTTGGATATCAAAGCATACGGAACGATTTTTCCATCTACCAAAACATCGGACAATTCCTTTCCATAGCACACCGACTAAAGTGTATGTGACCGGAAAAGTCATACTCGATTGATTGAACGTATTCTAAATGACTCATGTCTTCCTAATTTATGCAATGACGTGATCACCTGTCGTTTGTTCAAAGATTAAATCACACTGTTCAAATCGTCAAGGTGAAATACAATGTATGCACCTGAGGAATCAGAAAAAATCTGAAACTACCACACAAAGCATTATTATAATTTCAATCATTTCATCAGGATGAATTGCATTTGAGTTTTCTAAGATAGTGAAAATCTGTTGTTTTTAGATCAATTAGATTAATTTCAAATGCAACATCTTTTCTATGTTTGGGCTAATAAGGAAATAACTTGGGCAATTAGAGTTATTGAGTATTTTACTTGTTGGAATTCTTTAATTATTATTGTTTCCATTTTGGAATTGCAATTAACCAATGCTTTGTTTTCTGTAGTTGGGGAATGATTCCATTCTTTGTCATCGACTGAACAGTCAGTATCAATTATATCTCAGACTTCTTTTCATTTGATACAGTGATGACAATGAGTTTGAATTTCTATGTTTTTAGATCTCCTTGAATAGACATCAAGCGAGTAATTCTGCTCTGTTCAGTTCGGTTTATCAATTCTGCTGTTGTCAATCAAATTCAGAAATCAAATCAGTTTCACACGATTCTTAATGAAAAATCTGCATGTTCATCCAAGCAGCCTGTACCAAATATAATTTCAAAAGGGGAGATTACAAAAGTTATTCGAAACGGTTTCTTAAACACATGATCGAAATATTGAAAGTTATCTTTCAAAATAATTTCTGGTTTCATGATATAGTTTTATGAAAGGCATTTAATTCGATGCAAGATGAGAAGTTCTGTGTGCCAATAGTTATTTAATCAGCTAGGTTATTAATGACAGTGACTTATGGTCAAGATTCGCTCTGCTTACGCGTTAATAGTTCGAGACAATTAGTCGCTAGATTAATACATGAGTTGATTACAAGATTGATTTTTCCGTCGAGCTATGGTATTATGACAGAAAAGGAGCAGCTCGCATGAAAAATGTCATCTGATTTAATAAAATGATATTTTTCTCCTCTCCACGACCGCCATAAAGTTATATCGACACACAGAACTTCTTACGGCAAATTCAATGCCGCTCCAGATATGTGGTCAAATTTGATGAGGCTTCAAAGATGAAATGAAGTATAATGCACACGGAGCAGAGCTGTGCCGAGCACTGAAGAAAAGTGCTTCGAGCACAAAGCACTAAGCCCTATTGAAAAATGCTCCGGAATCTCGAGCACTAAGCCCTTATTTTTTGAAGAATGCTCGCGATTACTAAGCACTTTTGGAAAGTAATTCGTTTACACGAGCACCGAGCACTAAGCACTTTTCAAAATCATACTTAATATTTTCCATCCAAATATCTCTTAGTTTGGAATTTTGATTTTTTTTTAAATGTTATCGTGTTTTTAACTGGACATAATTGAAATTGACAACAGGTTTTTTTCAGCGAGTCGTTTTATAGATATTTAATCAACTAGGTTAATGGTCAAGATATTTTAAAGCGTTCGCTCCGCTCACGCATTAATAGTTCGAGACCTTTAGTCGCTAGATTAATAACTGGGTTGATTACAAGATTTTTCCGACGACATCAATATGAATTGTATATAAATTCTTGATTGAAATAAACTCCTATTTTCCACAAGACATACATTTGACATACAATAATTTCTGTTACTGTTGAGTTCTGACATTACTCAATCGCTTCTGAATGCTTTATGTTCGTTTGTTCATGGAAATAGCACACTGAAACAGCATCAATTGAACATTAAAATTGGTCATTTATACTCAATTCAATCAAATCACCTTCTAGGTCGACTTACATAATTATTTTTGATAAATTCCGGATCTACAGACAGGTTACCATTAAGACATACCAAAAAAAGTAATAGAGAAAGAGTGACGTCTTGTCAACAAATTAGATGGAAATATTTTTATGGTTTTCTGAGCTCTATATGGCATTCATTCAGTTAACAAACTGTAATTAAATATTCGCCAATAAATTACTTGAAATCATGATAAAAGATACCTGAATCGTATGTTGAAAAAAAGCTCGCATTGCTCCATACAGCTTTCCTGAACAAATTCCGCCATAATATCATAACAATCTGTTTCTCTTGTGTCAGAATAATGAAAACGTAAAAACCACAAGTCCATAACATGGTTTTTTCAACACCAGTGTTTGTAATGAAGAAGTGAAACGAAAAAAAATATTTTAGTTCTTTGTCTATTTGAAGCACGCCAAAGTCTGTCATTTCCATGTTCCAACAAGTCTATGAAGGGCTTAGTGCTTGGTAATTCCTGAAAGTGCTTGGGAGCACTTCGGTGCTCGGGAGCACTTTTTCGAATTACTAAGCACTAAGCCCTTTCGAAAAATTCGCGAAGCACCAGCACTAAGCACTGGTTCAATTAAGTGCTCTCGAGCACAGTGCTTACGAGCACAAAAGTGCTTCGATTGCTTTCACGAGCACTAAGCACAAGGCTTCGGCACAGCTCTGACACGGAGAAATGTGGAATTGAAAAATAACCATCAAAATTTCGACTTTGTGTTATATAACATTTTTTTGTGACCACCCATTACATGAGAACTTCTGTATTGTCTTTCGTATTTCAGTATTTCTCTGAATCTGATTTCTTATGGATTTGTAATTCAGGATGGTTCACTTATCTTGGTAACCTATTTTTTCTCGAAAAGGGGTTAATAATTTTTTATTCTGTAAAAGGTATTTTTGTATAAGTCAATATTGACTTGAGATGTGCATAAAAAGCCGGAGAAAAAAATTAAGACGTCAGGCGTCGTCGCGGCGTTATCAAATATTTTTTATTCTTTTCGTTTTTGTTGTGTCATCCGAAAGATAATTTAATATTAAATGATTCTTCTGAATACCATTTTTTTTATTTCTTACCGTTAGCGGCCTGCAGTGTTTTATGTTAATTTTTTTCCATTTATTTTTTTCTGTATTGTGACAGTATGCTTTTATTCAGAGACACAGATAAGATTGTGTTTCGTAAAATCAAAGAAGAACTTTGTAGCAAACTATTTCTCAATCATTATATTGACCAAATATTATATTTTACAACAATAAATATTTTTAAATAACAAACGAAACATGTCAAATCATATGAGCGGTCATTATGATCGATACATGAATTATAATTATATCTTTTCCTCAGTTCATTATAAGTTACTTTGTTCGAGTGAACCCTAATATTTTGGCCAAAGTAGCTTAGGCATACAAATAAAATAAGAGAAGATATAATCTATGTATGTTAACTCGTAATTCAATGATTTTGTGTAGCAAAACCTATCCAACTACCATTTATCCCAAATCAAAATATCAGATCTTACCAGAAGACAAACAAATTTGCAAATACTGAATGACTTGTAGTTAAATTACCCCTTCAATTAATCTATTTAACTGACCTACCATTTCAAACGATCTACAAACTGGTTGACTGTTATATTGATCAATCGATCAAAAACATATATTTATGAATATTCCGAAAAAATGTGAACCTCTCCAAAACGAACTGAATATATTAGAGTTTTGTGATAGTACTTCAGATATTAGAGCCCGTTACCTGTAAAAGTCAGAGAAAATCTTGATATTCTCTGATTTTTGGGCGGATTTTCAAACTAGTGAGCCAGTGAGGGTAATAAACTCATTATACTGCTGCAGTCTCCATGTGATAATATTTTTCCTGGAGATAATCATTATTTTTTGCTGAATGTAATCTAATCTCAGATTGATATATGATATAAGTATTCCACATTAATATATTATGATACATATGAAGCATAATCGTCTATTCTTATATTTTTTTTAGCATCTTGCTTATTCAATGTGGATTTCTCCCTATAAGAGGGGTTTTATGAAGAAGTCATCATATCATTATCTTGTTTAATCAAAATTTCACTTTAGAAAAAATCTACTATTTCCCTGAAGAGTATTTTGATTGATTGAGTTACTCCCTTTTTTTGAAAGAGATCATTAGAGAGTGCATAAATACCAGAAATTAATTTGGGAGTTTCGGGTACTTGTTGCTTCATTTCTATTCTGAAATTATTCATTTCTGAAATAAGGCGAATCATTACGTTGTCATCATATTCAACTTGGTGGAATCTAATATTGTATCATTATCTGCTCACCGAAATTAGATACATAAGTATATGAGGATATTTAGACATGATATAGTCGTTCTTATTTCCAGCTACAATAGCGAGAATAAAGTGAAAATAAATAGAACCTCATAAGAGACCTAACCACGATCAAGTTCAATGATAAGGCGAGATATTGTTTTCTCGCTAAACTTCAATGATTCCTTTGGTCGATTAGAGAAGGCTGTAAGAGTAGTACTCTTGTTTGTTTTTTTTTCTAGGAATATCGGTCAAGAATAAAACCACCATTAGACGCATGAACGCCTGCACAGGATATCCGACCAAAGAACTTGCATACCTCTCAGCACACTTAACTGATGACGACTTCGAATACGAGCGCTCTTCTCGCATTACCTGATATGTTTGAAATGAATAAATTTGATCTGCATTACACGTCAAAATATGGAACAAGTTCATTTTCTCAGAAGAAAAATATCTGAATTTTTTCGTAATGAGTTGTGGACATAATTTAGTTATATAGAACAGTAGAATAACGAAATTCCATAAAATTATTTGTTCTAATCTATCGAATAATTTATAATGGTTATTTAAAATATAAGTCAAAGACATTACACTCAATATTAATAATATTAGTACAATAAGAAAATCAATGAGACAGGACAGAATGATGAAGACAACGTCATAAGATGTTCTAATTTAATATATACAGTGGTTGCCAAAATTATTCATTCTTTTTATTAGAAGAAAAATATTTGGCAACAAAATCCTGAAACAGAACTTTCATAGTCGACCATTACAGTTTTGTTTAGGCACAATTTTCAACCCTGCGAACCCTT
>CM024239.1:72457525-72499622 GCA_013421045.1 Propylea japonica | reverse complement strand
AACTTGCTATAAGGGAGTGCGTTGCGCTCTGTGCGGAACGCAACTACCAAAGAAAGGAAATATATATAGCATCTGACAGCAAGAGCACCCTGCTAGCGCTTGACTCTCCACAAGTGAATTCAAAGTTGGTCTGGGAATGCAAAACGTCACTTAACCTACTCGGAAAAAGAACCAGGTCAATCTCATCTGGGTGCCTGGTCCACTCCGGGATCACGGCAATGAAGCGGCAAAGACCGACTGGCCAGGGAAGGAGGGACAACCCCCTTCGACTGGACCAGAACCGTTTTGCGGCTTCCCAGCCAGTCATCAGCCAAGGGCTATTAAGGACTGGGAAAAAAAGAGGAAGCTTATGTCCTGGCGTACGACCAATGGTCAAAGCAAGCTAAGTCACTTCTCTCTCCACTCGACTCGACTGGACCAAGAAAGTCCTCTCACTCAGCAAATTGGAACTGAGGAAACTGACTGCGCTCTCACTGGGCACTGTCCTGTTGAGGTATCACTTAAAAACATGGAAAGGGCGCCCGATAGTACATGTCGCTTCTTGTCAAGAAAGCCACCGAGACAGCTAGACACCTGCTATGTGAGTGTGAAGCTGTTTCACCAGAACGGTTACGGCATCTTGGCTCCAGGTTCCTAAAGCCTGAACAAGTAATGGATGTGGCCCCCAGAAAGGTGGTGAAGTTCATTGAGACTTTGCCTGCCGGACTGGTAAACAGCGCGGGGATGCACAATAGATCTTAAGGTCAAGGTGCTCGCAAGGTCGGTTTTGTGATCTGTCGCCCCTCCTCTAATCTAATCTAAAACATTGTTTCAATAATATACATGACCTGAAAATCATTTCTTTTTTAGTAGGAACCTTATGAGAATAGAAGGAAAAGGTTGCGTGATGAAATGAATCCATTCGAAATGCCGTATTCCTAGAAAATGTTCAGAAATGAAGAAATGCTGAATGCCCAGTTTGTGAACATGTTCAGATTGAAGAACCAGTGTACTATAACTTATGAATGCTCTACAGCATTTTAACCAAGAATTATTTTTCTTTTCCTGTTTTCAATTTATTAGATGAAAGAAACAAACGCAAACTACGTCAGATAAATGTATTTCAAATTCAAATCAAAACCATTTACTCATAACACAAAAGTTCAATGATCAAATCTTACGATTGAAGGTTATGTTTTTTCGATGAGTAGTTCAAAAGTGACACTGTAAATAAGAAAGTTACAGGAACCAGTCCAGAATTGCATTATTTACGAATCTGTAAGTTGACCAGTTACAGATCATCGTACGCTACACGTATGTAATTTAACAGATGAAAAGCAGAATACCACCATTAATTATAATGATATTTGCCTACTTACCATACAGGTCCATTTAGCCGATGTCATTCTTTTGGTATTTCGATATTTGTCAGTGTAGCTGGAGGCTGTTATTGCGTGGTTGGGATAAACTTTGAGCCAGATCTGAATGCTGAGTGATATTTAAAGGCTGCCAATAATCGTGCAAGTTACTCGCTGTTACCAGGGACTTCCACATTGGCTACAAATTTGTTCTTTGATGTGATTCACGAACGTGCAAGTTTCACACTGCCATGTATTTATGTTTTGTTTATTATCACAAGGTCCTGCTGCAGAGTTGGTTTTGTCATCATTGTTTGTAAACTGTAAATATCTTCACTGATAACGGTCTAGGTCCTCGACACATAGTACATTTCAGGGGCAGATGGGTAATTCTCGTAAGTGCAGTATTCACAGGACCACTTCTTCTCGTTTCCACTCATTTTCACTGAAACAACAAATTCCTTTCTCCGATATTCCATAAACAACATTTATTCATTATTTGCATAATGTAGATGCACTATTCAAATGAAAATTTTGTCATTTTACTTGAAGGACAAAGTAGGTTAAATGAAATGATTGATTCGTGACTTACCAACAAATAATTCTAATACTGTTGTATGATTGATGCATGTACCAGTTTTTGGAGTATATTTCCCTGATGTGAAATAGGAGTTTGATTTGAATCTTATTTGTCATGAAGTCATCATGTTTCAATTATGAAAGTTGGTTTGTAACTTCCAATCATCATACTGTTAATTCAATCATTCCTATAAGAAAGTGAGTAAACATTAAAGTAACACTGAGAAATACCCTGATGAACAGCATAACAACAAAATACAACTATTACATATTTTGACAGCTATCGTTTTCTGGTTGTATTAAGGTTGAAAAATTGTTTCATTGCCAATGTCTGTGAATTCTAAATTTATTCGCAAGCTAATCTCCAATAGGTTATAACATGCAAATTCTCCCTACGACTTGAAGGTGATTTTTCAAATAGGTTAAAAGTGATTTCACCTTACCTCCAAGCCTTGGAATGAAAAATAAGGCACAATAATTTTAAGTTAATAAGATAACAATAATTTAGATACCATTTGGGAGGCAATCGACTAGTAATATGTCAAAAAAACAAATTCCAAGTAAAATGCGTCAAATGGAAATACAGTTTTTCACTTTCTCCTATCAGGATAATTCTCTACTTTTCCTCCGCCCTTGATTCGTTTGAGTTTGCTGCAACACTTCGATAATGATTGTATCATCACCATTATAGGTCTAAAGACGGAGTTGACTTATGATGCAGCTTATATCATAACGCAAATAACAAATGTTTTATATTATTAATAACAAAATAATACCCAAATGAAAAGAAAATAGATCAGCTGCACCGAACATAGTGCGCCCGTCATTCGTCAATTGTGCTTGCAGCAGATAAACGCGTGTTCTGTGCTCGATTCTCTCGATTGGCGGGGCGTCATTTACAGGATATGCTACACAAAATACACTGACGAGTATGGTTTGATTGAAGACAAACTTCAGGTAGGAAGCTTCACTTATGTACAGCGTGTTTATTAGGTCATTGTGAGACAACTAAACACAATTTTTTCGAATAGTTTCTGTTATCATTTTTTGCTCGTAGACTCAACGTATAAGATTGTTTTATCCAATTTTTGGATATAACGGAGATACCATCGCATTCGCCATTTTGCATCACATTTACCTTCATTATATATAGGGTGCCCGGAAAGAATTCGACAAACAGATACCATGTATCAGTACATCAAAGAGGACTCGCATCAAGAGGTTTTTAATCGTTTGAGGGCCTTCGTTTGGGATATACAGGGTGATATTCATCTGATGGCTGAAATTCCCAAGTTCAATAACTTTCAAACTATTCGACCGAATGATTTCAAATTTTAAAGTTTTGTCACCCTTTACCATTGCCATCTTGGCAATCGTGAATGGTGACAAAACTTTCAAATTTGAAATGATTCGGTCGAATATTTTAAGAGTTATTGAAATTTGAAATTTCACTCAGGAGGTGGGTAATGTTTTTTGATCACTTGTTGGATCACCCTGTGTGGCCGTGCCAAGCAGAGTTTGAATTTTTCCCATCATAGATCCTTTGTGGTCACGAAGAATTGAAAACATAATATTCATGAAAGAGGAAAAATCCGAAATTTTTGCTAGTCCGGATCTGAGTTTTTCAATTTCTGAAATATTGAGAGATGGCAATTGTAAAGGGGACAATATTTCAAATTTGAAATCATTCGGCGTCGAATAGTTTGAAAGTTATTGAACTTTGGAATTCAGCCATCAGATGAATATCACCCTGCCTAATCCCAAACGAAGGCCCTCAAACGATTAAAACCTCTTGATGAGATCCTCCTTGATGTACTTGATTCATTGTATCTGTTTGTCGGATTTTTCCCTGGACACTACTCTGTATTTTTCATTCAAAGTCTGATTATTTTTTTTGTTTAACTACAAACTATACAAATACACTTTTTCCAATTGTAATTCAGAAACGTGAAATGTATTCAGAATAGCAAATTGAATTTCAGAAAATGGAAATTGTAATTCAGAATAGTAAATTGATATTCAGAAATTGTGATTTGAATTTCAGAATAGTGATATTTTAATTCAGAAAGCGTAATTTTGAATTTCGAATAGTGATATGTAATTCAGAGAAAGGGTAATTTGAATTTCAGAAAATATAAATGTAATTCAGAATTGTGATTTGAAATTCAGAAATGGGAAATTGTAATTCAGAATTGGTTGCATGTACTCAAGATTAATGAAACATGAATATGTACCCTATTTATATCTATGTTATATAGTACCTACATATATCTATACATTTTCTGAATTCAATTTATAACTTCTGAATTACAATTTTCCTTTTCTGAATTGTGATTTGCCATTTCTGAATTTCAATTCACTATTCTGTGCGGTTTTTTTAGGGGTTTTGTTGTAAAAACCCTGAATGGACGAGTTTTAACGTATTTTATTGTTAGTTATTTTATTACATACAGACTCTTGGACTTGAACACCGACATTAACATTTAGAATGTTCGACATTTGATCTACGGACCATAGAATATGAATATAACCTGAAATTTTTATCTCAACATTCTGATTACAACTTTGTTTTTCTGAAATACAACTTCCTAATCTGAATTTCAATTTCGCTTTTCTGAAATTGAATTAACTCTTTCTGAAATTCAATTTCCTGTTTTCTGAATTACATAATATTCCTATTCTGAAATACATGTTCCCTTTTCTGAAATTGAACTTTGATTTTCTGAATTACAACTGTAAAAGGTGTAGTTTTTACAATGTGTAACAATCCCTCATCTTTAATGATTTTTTCATGAATAGAAATCTTCAAATAATGATAGAATATAGAAAAAAATTAGAGAAAAGGTCTGAGCAGATGCTTTTGAGCTCTCTTTCATTGGTGGAGAAATAATGCTATTACCTCAAAATTTTGTATAGGGCAGATATTCCTGCTAAGTATATGATTGCAAAATCTCAGCACGGTCGGAATTTATTCTGCAAAGCAAACTATTCAAAGAAATGAAATATTATGTAGAAAATCAATAGTTAGAAAATATTAATTCTATGGTTCTGATGATGCGATCCTCTTGAAGTTTTGCATGAACATTAGTATCAATCTCCGTTTACAAAATAAATTTCCCTCGAATCGAATATCTTGTTTAGGAAATATTTAAGATTCTTCCATTTCAATAATCTAATTTCTTATTGTTCTGTTTTCACTATTAGGTATACTTAGTATTCGTTTCGAGAGTTTCGTGCTCTGAACTGTTCCAATTCTTTGTGCCCAACCAGTATTTCGAGCTTTTGAGTTGCTCAGGAGCAACTCACCGATCAAATCGAATATGTCTTATGGCAGCATCTTCCATGTGGCCACAATATTTTATTCCGATTGGTTTCGTTTTATCTGAGATATTGAGGAACAATAGTTTTGAGTAGACATAGGTATTTCGTGGAACACCCTGTATAATTTGGTTGGTTTAACGAATTTAACGTAGGCATTTGGGAATCGAACTCACCCTGAAAATCTCAAATCTCTAGGATAATCCCTTCGAAAGTTATCGTGCTAACGGTCGAATGTCCCACGGACAGAATTGAATTTGACCAGGATTAATCATCAGGGAGTCTAACCCTATGGTAGACCATTTTCGCCTCAAAATTAAGAATTCAGACATTTGGGCAATACAATATAGCACTTGTTTAAGGTAGAACGAGCACTCAAAAGATGAGAAATTGGGCCTATTGAACACCAAATAATTAGCAACTTTTCACTTTGCACTTTTTTCAAACGAATGTGAAGTGCAAAGTAAAAATTCGGAAAAGGCCAATTGTCATCTTATTTTTTATGTTTTTGGAGGTTTGCTACATTGACCGGATCACTTGTACCTATATTAGGTGATGCGTCATCGTTATTTTGAGACAACTAAAGTAAGTTTGTTACCAAAACAACATGGGGTGAAACTATCCAATATTTTTTGCCATATTTTATTAAAATCACTTCAATGGTAATGGGGAAACCTGCGCATTCGCCATTCTGTAACACTATATTTATCCACCATCCACAACGTGGGTTTTGTCCCCGAAGCTTAACAACATATACACAGCTGACGTTTCCCAATAATCTCGCCAATGACACCAAGATGTTTATGTTTGCAGATGACACAGGAATTCTAGCGCACTCTAGGGAACCTCAACTATGGTTTGCTCTATCTACAAAGAGCAACGGACACAGTGTTAGAATGAATGTCAAGATGGAAGATCAAAACTAATCCTCAAAGACCCAAGCTATTGTCTTTAGTCGAAAAAGAACACTGCCACCGATTAATTGAAAGACAACGGCACGAAAATATTTCCTGAAAAATCAGGTCAAATATCTGGGAATAATATTTGATAAAAAATTACGTGGAAAGATCACATTGAGAATATAAAAGATAAAGTGAACATAAGAAGATATCAAATGTATCCCCTCATGGCGAGAAATAGTTACCTGAGCCTTGACAACAAGCTCAGACTTTAAAAGCGCCATACTGC
This sequence comes from Propylea japonica, assembly GCA_013421045.1. Lineage (NCBI taxonomy): Eukaryota > Metazoa > Arthropoda > Insecta > Coleoptera > Coccinellidae > Propylea > Propylea japonica. The sequence goes on along the minus strand of CM024239.1, from coordinate 72,493,200 downwards.
CAGTGATGATGTATTGCTCATCAGTCTGGGTACAAGCACAGCTGCAGCGACCCACCTAAATACTTTGGAAGTAATTCAAAGCAAAATCCTACGTCAATAACTCCACGACTCCACGGCCTTCTAAATCTCTTTAGATGTCTTTAGAAGGCCGTCTTTAGAAGAGGCCGTGACCGGCCTTCTAAATCTCTTTAGAAGGCCATGATAACTCTTGGTTCATCAGAAATAGAAATATCAGGAATGATCTTCAGATTAGCAAGATAATCAATCAAATCCGATTGCGAAACAGAAAAATCATAGAAAAGCAGAAAACCATACTAATCCAACTATCGCAGAAGTAATGCAATATCATCCAGATGACCCAATAACATAAGAGACCGCGAATGTCTCTTATCCCAACTGGTAGCCAGATTTGAAACCGGTTCTTGAAGCGTCACAAAGAAGAACGCCACATTAGAAAACATGGAAAAAACAGGACGAGGGGAAAAAGTGCCATGCATTATCCCAATATGAAACAGAGGTTCTCAGTCAGTCGGAGTATGACAAACTATATTTTATTTAAAATCTCGATTGAAATATAATCTGGAGGATTCTGCATTTCAAGAAACCTTTTTTAGGTTTACACTCCCAGTCTATGTAACGGAAACAATTAAACAATTTTTAATTGATTCTTCGCAGGATCATTCCATCTTAATAATTTTTTTTAATTGTTTCTGTTTCAGAGACTGGAAGTGAAAACCTTTAACAATTTTTTCTAGAAATGCAGAATGCTCCCAGATTATATTTCAATCGATATCTTAAATAAGTAAATAAATGTCATACTTGATTGTTTTTTTATTATAATAGAAGTAACAGCAATCAGAATAATTTACATTCTATAAGCTCATTTGATGGCTTCAAAGCTGAACGCTTCTAAGTGTCATGATGAGGTTTCTGTCCAGTGACAGTCCTCTTTAAAGGATCCCCCACACCAACGCGGTACTGCGGAGCGGGAGCGGGAACGGTAACGACGCGGTGTACTGCGGGAAGCGGGAAGTTTTCTTATTCACACAAACCAAGGGTAAAGTACGCGGTAACGTGAAGATTTATATGAGTTTTCTGGTCGAAAAAAGTGGATTTCTCATCCGATGAAGAAGAAGCCCTTCTAATAATTGCTGTAGCAGAAGATGAACGGCACATCGTAGTTAATAATAATAAACTTAGTTTCCGTTAAAACATATACAGGGTGACTGGTGACGTATGGGACAACGGCTAACTGGAGATAGAGGACCTCAAACTGAATGAGGATTGGGGGTTTAAATGTCCTATAGGCTATTAGTTTCAGAGATACAGGTGTGTTTTTTGCAAAAGTGCTAAACCTATAAACTCCCATATCTTCGTCGATATGGCAAATTTTTCGCTGATATTTGGCAAGCTTGTTAATATAAATATTCTCCATCAGATAGACAAGAAAAATTCCCAAAATTGCAGGTCCGTATTCAAAATTTCAATTTCCGTGTCAGGTGAGAATATCACTCGGTATATGAAATAAAAAAATTAAATTGGAAAGTGGAATCTGCAAAAAACACTGAGTAAAAATCTGTTTTTAGTTTGAATGGCACAAATTTTTTCATATTTTTATGATATGTTGAAAGTCGAATATTACAATTTATTCATATGAATTCAAGAAACATACTATTCCTGATAGAAAAAAACACTGAATTTGAGATGCTTAAATAATCCTGACGCATTTTGAATATTCCTTCACATTCTCTGAACCCTTTTTATCAATATTATAAGAAAAATTAAAAAACAATAGAAATACAAGAGAGGAACAGTAGCACATATGATTCATAAAAACAAATAAACAAATGCTCGATATGCTAGAGCCATTCCTCTCACACATTTAATGACTCTTTTGAACAATTGAAGTACTTTTCATATCCACAAGATGAAAAATTACTCTTGATAGAACAGTAGCACTAGATTTCAGCTCGAGAAAAGTTTGGACTTTCTTCTCAGAACGCCTGAACAAAATCCATCTGATACTTATTCTTTCAACAAAATTTATTCTTACATTAAATAATGCAATGATTCATGGGAAAACACTAAGCAAATGCCCGAAATCAGAGCAATTTGCTTCAAACGCATTTATTGGCTCTCTTGACTAATGATTTCTAATGATTTCTTTCTCTTTTGAGATGAGATTATTCTGAGACCAAATATTATATCCGTTCATTTTGCGCAATTCAAAAACAAGTATCATCTACATATTCTCCATTCGTGAATATTGAATGCATTTTTCAGTAGATAAACAAACGACACAATTTCCAATAATACACAATCAATGAATGTATGAATATAAACGTCATTTTTTGAAATAAGCCTACTCTATGTAGTAGGATGTATTTTATTTATAATGAATAATAAACCTCTTATTCTAAAAATCACTTGTTTCCCTAATATTCTGTTTGCATTAAAGAAATTCATATGCTTCTCAAAAGAAGATGAAGTTGCTATAACCTAAGTACATATTAGAGGAAAGTTAGTCCTCAAAATTCATACATTTTCATTGAAGAATAAATTTTGTTGAAAACATAAGTACCAGATTGATTATTGTTCAGGGTTCTGAGAAAAGTCAAACTTTTCTCGAGTGTTTCTGTTCTACCAAGAGTATAATTTTTCATCTTGTGGATATGAAAAGTACTTCAATGTTCAAAAGAGTCATTAAATGTGTGGAGAGGAATGGCTCTAGCATATCGAGCATTTGTTTATTTGATTTTTTTATGAATCATATGTGCTACTTTCCTCTCTTTGTATTTCTATTGTTTTTTTAATTTTTCTTATAATATTGATAAAAAGTGGTTCAAGATGTGAAGGAATATTAAAATGCGTCAGGATTATTTAAGCATCTCAATTCAGTGTTTTTTCTATCAGGAATAGTATGTTTCTTGAATTCAATATGAATAAATTGTAAATTCGACTTTCAACATATCATAAAACTATGAAAAAATTTGTGCCATTCAACTAAAACAGATTTTGACTCAGTGTTTTTTGCAGATTCCACTTTTCCAATTTAATTTTTTTATTTCATATACCGAGTGATATTTCTCTCCTGACACGGAAATTGAAATTTTTGAATACGGACCTGCAATTTTTGGAATTTTTTCTTGTCTATCTGATGGAGAATATTTATATTAACAAGCTTGCCAAATTCAGCGAAAAATTTGCCATATCGACGAAGATATGGGAGTTTATAGTTTTAGCACTTTTGCAAAACACCCTGTATCTCTGAAACTAATAGCCTTATAGGACATTTAAACCTCCAATTCTCATTCAGTTTGAGGTCCTCTATCTCCAGTTAGCCGTTGTCCCTTACGTCACCAGTCACCCTGTATATTACCCCATAGAGTAGCAATAGTATTGAGAAAAATATATTGCTTTAAGGAAAAAAAGTGGGTTCATGATATTAATTTTGAACGAGAAAAATGTGAAGAATTCACACGTTAATGCCACAGTTGCTAAAAGACCAAAAAGATCTACATACAGATGTGGAAGAAACGGATGGAAACACAGGAGTTTCAGTGTTAAATTCACGCTGGTTCGGAGTCCAGTGGAACAGTGGAAGAATCGAAACCTCGGAGCGATGCGATGTTGAATAAGCGGCTGGTCTGTTGGAATGGCATCTGTAGTGAGTGGGGAAGCGCGCAAGCAACGATCTAGGATCGAATATCGAATCAGTAACAATCATAGATAAAAATACTATGGTAACAATCCAAACGGGAGATGGATAACATCGCATGACTATTGAAAATGATACGACAAATTTTCTCCACTCTTATGGGCGCCATGGGCGGAAGTTATTTGCCTCATGACTGAACAAATAATTTCCTGTGAAAATTAATACTCAGGTTCTTTTTCGTCATAGCTGGTTTGAAAATAAAATAAATTCTACGAAAAACAAACATAAATTCAACGAAAATAAAAATATGAAAAAAAAACAGAAATTAATCTGTTATAAAGATTTAATCTCATATCTCGGAGAAGATTCGGCGTACTTGCTATTTTGGAACAAAGTTGGATTATTTTGGACCTTAATTCAATAATGTTCGTCGCTCTTTCAATTTCTTGCCAATACACCATATTTTTGAGATGATTACATGATAGGGCCAGTTTCATCATTTTCATCGATGGTAACCTAAACGCTACAAAATATTTGGATCTATTACAGAATCAAATTATTCCGACAGTTCGACAGCTACCAATTAATTATTTTATTTCAAACCAGTTATGACGAAAAAGAACCTGAATATTAATTTTCACAGGAAATTATTTGTTTCATTCATTGAGGCAAATAACTTCGCCCATGGCGCCCATAAGAGTGGAGAAAATTTGTCGTATTCTTTTTCAATAGTCATGCGATGTTATCATCTCCCGTTTGGATTGTTACTGATTCGATATTCGATCCTAGATCGTTGCTTGCGCGCTTTCCCCACTCACTACAGACTGCCATTCCAACAGACCAGCCGCTTATTCAACATCGCATCGCTCCGAGGTTTCGATTCTTCCACTGCTCCACTGGACTGCGAACCAGCGTGAATTTAACACTGAAACTCCTGTGTTTTCCATCCGTTTCTTCCACATCTGTATATTTTCCGAATGACCCCTGAATATTTCGATGACCTTTTAAATCTCATTAGAGAAGTAAGAGTAATTCGAGAAGCAATTAGTCCGGAAGAACGTCTTGCAGTAACACTACAGTAACACTTTCGTTCAATTCGGTGCCTATTTTGTCCCATACTATACTTTATCTCTTTCCCGAAGATTTTTGTATTCGGGATTTTCCAAATCATATAAAATTGGATGGGCTTTTACAATTTCAATCAATCTTTCAGTGAACGGCATTGTACGTGCTAGGTACGTATATGAATTTACACAGCGGGAAGAGCGAATACGAAGATAGAACGCTGCAGTCCCGCGTTCGTAGGTCCCGCCCACGCCTGAGTGTGAGTACTTCCATATCCCGCCACATGTCTTGATCCCGCGTCGTTCCCGCTATCGCCCTTTCTCCTTCAATCTGCTGGCCATTTTCTTTTAAGCGCATAGTGGCATAAATATAGGTGTTGCAGAATGGCGAATGCACAGATTTCCCATCATTACCATTGAAGCGATTTCAATCAAATATGGCAAAAAATATCGGCTAGTTTCACCCCATTGTTGACGAAGCACATCACCTAATATACAGGGTATCCCGGTAAATGTAGGATCTCCAAAAACATAAAAATAAGATAACGATGGGCCTATTGCACCTAAATACTTTGCGACTTTCTACTTTGAACTTCACATTCTGACAAATTTTCGTAAGTAATATCATAAGGGGCATCTAATTTTTCCGAAAAGAATCGAAAAAACATGTTGCTAAGTAATATTTTGACAAGAGCATGAGTGCTGGTGGGCACAAAATCCGAGTCGGAGACGAGGATTTTCGCAGCTCCGAGTCGGAGACGAGGATTTTCGCAGCTGCACGAATTCTTTTGTCAAAAAATATTACTTTGCAATGTGTTTTTTTGATTTTTTCACAGGAAAAATTAGATGCCCGAATGGTATTTGACAAGACTATTTCCTGAGTAACAGATTAATTCTGCATGCATCACCTATGTATAGGTATTAATTTGAAAACTGAAAAACAGATACTCAATTTTATTTCATCCAAAACACTACAAATTTAATTATTTATGATACAATTAAAATATAAATTGCAATTTTTGGTACACGGTAGGGGTAGGATTGTTTGAAAACTTTTGTTGATTCATTGAAGATGTGGGGTGTGTGTACATCATTAATGTAATCTGTGAGTGAGAAGCGGGAGGAGTGACTGCAGGATCTTCTGTTTTCTGCTTTTTAGCTGGAGGTTCTGAGGCTCACTTCTAAGGGTGTTTTATGATGTTGGAGTAGTGCTCATTATCCATTGCAGATAAGGTTTAATTGAGTTGGCTGAACTGTGACCAGTAGTTTTAATTAATTGTTGTTCACCTACCCCTGCTTTAGCTGTGTTACTGACTGCTGTCGACCGCATATAGTGGTTTGTTATTGTTTCCTTTGTATTCAATCCTGCCTACTGTGCCGCTTCTTTAGTCCATTTCGAAGTTCATTTTTTCCCACTGGAGTATTTTTGTACCATCCACTTGAAAGTTCTTTGTTCCATGATGGGTTAATCGTTAAGAATTATCAGTTGTTATTCTAGATGAACGTTTAAACCATCAGAATTTCAAATAGGCGGACTGGACAAAAGGTTGGGTTTCTTCGTGTTAGGGACCAGCCATTTACTTTTCGGCCATTTTTTTTCTCCACCCTGTACCGTTTATTGAAGAGAGGATTATATTCTACTCTTCCTAAAAAGGTGGATTTCTGAAAATCAATTATTAAAAAAATGGTATTTTACCTGTTTTTATCCCAGAATTATCCACTTCCTCTTTAAAATAATGAACTTTGCAGTTTACTGCTTCTCCACCTGTCCAGGCAAGTTCCACTGAAGCGATATGGTAAAATTCCGTTGGAGTCTTGCGGGAGGAGTGTTTTCATCCCATAATGAAAACCATTGCATAATACTCATCCAATTTCAATGAAGCAGAGCTGCACTTCCTTTTAATTAATGATAATAATCATCTCCTTCATTTCAGATTTCACATAAATTACATAAAAAATGAATGATCAACAACTTACATGTTCAAAACAAATCGCAGAGTTTAAATAATCATTTAAATTATATGGCTCTAATTTTATAACATTGATTTCACGATTCTCTCAAATTTACACATGATTACATCTCTAAAACTAACTGGTAACTTATTATAAAACCTTATACACATGTAGTATGGACCTTTCTCTGTACCGGCCTAATCTAAAGTTCTTGTATTGTATCTATGGTCCCTACTTACATGAAACAATTGCTTATTCTTGAAAATAAATATCAACATTCAAAATGTACAAGCCATACACAGTTAACAAACCCATACTCTTAAATTTACACCCTACACGATGCCCTAAACTTCAACTTACACATAGTCCTTAGATTCTTTTTTGAATGATAAACACTGATTGAATCTTACTTTCCCCCCCAGAAAATTATCCATATCTCAAAATAGATTCGAAGTTTGCATGATAAATAATCCTCAACGTACCCCCTCATTAATGTGATCAGAAAGGATCTTTATTCCATAGGCAATGCTGAAAGCTTTAAACAAGTCTTGTCTCCACATGAATATCCCAGTTCAAAATTCATCGATATTCACCCCCAAAAACCTTGTATGTGATACAAGTTCCACTTCTTGATTTCAAAACTAATGCTCTCTAAATTATCACACGGAATGTGGGAACGAACACAATCAAATTAGTTTTTGGCTTCATTTACCACTAGTTGTTCATAGTAAACCAGTTACTAATATCAGAAGCTGTGCTTCTTGTTTTCTCGATAATTTCATTAACGTCAGTTCCTTCAAGTAAACATCATCAACAAAGTTTGTGGTTAAGCAGTAACTTATCACTATTGAAGGTCATTAATATATATTAAAAACAAAATTGGACCAGCTATTGTACCCTGACCTATTGCACACGTCTGCATATTCCTTCTTTTCGCATAACGAGCTCCCTACTAGACTTAAAAGATAATGTCTTTAATGGGTCAAAAATTATTTTCCACTTCAAAAAATACATTTCTTGCATTTTTGCAACGGTGTTCCACATTGTCTTCACAACTAGTTCTTTGTAATTTTCATCGTTTTCCTGTTTCATATTCCACGCCCAATCTTCAGAATTAGGTTAGTTGTCTAAAGTTTGTATTTTTCCATAAGCTCATAGTTCTTTGCTTTGCAGATTGTCATGAACTGTTTCCATATTGAAGTATGAGTTCTGAGGATCTTAAACGGGACACTTTTCTCAATCGCCAGATCAATATTAGACAAAGAATCGTTCCAAAGCGACTCATTTTCACGATATAAGCTGACTAACTAGCACTTGACAATAAAATCAGAAAAAATTGTTGAGCGTCGTTTCTGGTGTCCTTGGAAGTTGGAGATTATAATTACGTTTGTTTTCAAAAGTATTGTAATTTTTGGGACAATAACTATCATGTTTTGCCGCGGGTAAACGCGAATCAGAGAATACAATCAAACGCGAATAAACTGCTGACAGGTCCTTGCCAAACAGTTTTTCCACCTAGAAACCATTTGTAATTCAAAATTGCTCGTTTCTGATTGGTGCAAATTACGACGAGGGAAATAGTCGTAAGTAATTCATAATAGTCCAGTCAATTTGTGCTCAAAGAACCCCTAGCAGGAAAGTTCTGGGGTAGTTGTGATTTTTTCGATTTTTTATGTTTTTGGGGTGCTGAATCCGAATCTGAGGTTTGCTAACAAAATTTCGTGAGGGAACATTGAAAAAAATACAAAAAAAGAGAAAAAATCTCATTCTTTGGCAGTTTTCTGCTTATAACTCTGAAACTATCAACTTTTCGTGAAAAACCTCTCAATGCAAAATGAAAGAACATAAAATTTCCTAAAAATTGTACTACCACAGCTTGTTCTGCGACCACCTGTTCTGGCTCAAATTATAGTTTTAAATGAGGTATTTTCTATGACTCAATAAATGAAAAAAACTTAAATTCTATGGTTCCGATGATGGATTCTCTTGAAATTTTGCATGAACATTCAGCATATCAGTCTTCATTCATAAAAAAAGTCACTTGAATCAGATATCTTGTTATGCAAATATAAAGATTCTTCTTTTCAATATTCCAATTGAATTTTCTATGTTCTGCTCACACTATGGTCACACAATTTTGCATGAAGCTTATTATGACCATCTTGCATATTGCTGCAACATTTCATTTCGACTGGTTTCATTTGTCTGAGATATTGAGAAACAAACATTTTGAATGGCCGTATTTTGTTTCATAAAACAAGGCCATTCTAAATTTTTGTTCCTCAATATCTCAGACAAAACGAGACCAATCGAAATGAAATGTTGCGGCCAAATGCAAGATGCTCATAATAAGCCTTATGCAAAATTGTGTGACCATAGTGTGAACAGAACCATAGAAAATTCAATTGGAATATTGAAAAGAAGAATCTTTATATTTCCATAACAAAATGTCCGATTCGATTAAATTTTTTTTTGTGAATCGCGACTGATATACTGAATGTTCATGAACAATTTCAAGAGGATCGCATCGTCGGAATCATAGAATTAATTTTTTTTTCATTTATTGAGTCATAGAAAATACCTCATTTTCAACTATTATTTGAACCAGAACGGTTTGTCGCAAAACAAGCTGTGGTAGTACAATTTGTAGGAAATGTTATGTACTTTCATTTTGTATGGAAAGGTATTTTAGGAAAAGTTGATAGTGTCAGAGTTATATGCAAAAAACTGACCAAGAATGAGATTTTCATTCTTTTTTTTATTTTTTTCTATGTTCCGTCTGGAATTTTGTTAGCAAACCTCAAATTCGGATTCAGCACCCCAAAAAACATAAAAAATGAAAGAAATCTAAACTACCCCAAAACTTTCCTGCTAAAAGCACAATTCGACTGCATTATAAGGGCATCTAATTTTTCCGAAAAGAATCGACGAGGGAAATAGTCGGTAAAATCAGTCAAGGCATTCGATATTCGGAAAAAAATATATAAAAGATTATGGATATACAGTAGATATATTATATAAATATATAAATGGATTACCTAATTACTCTAGTTATAAAAGCACAGTCACATTGGTAAGTCTTTTATTCAACCACCGAAATTTTTCATCGATTTCTTCGAAAGGTCTTAGACACAATTATTATCATACCACACCGTCTTCGTCATTTTCGTCCACTTCCATCACTGCCACGTCATCCTGTTCAGGCAGCGTTGGGTTAATATTCGCATTAAGCTGCTGAAGAATGTTCAAGTGTTGCATATTCGCGTTAACCGCAGCAACGATATTTTCTTGTTGATTCACGTTGTTGGCGTTATTCGCCACACCCGCCATCTGTCTTTGGTTCTCTATTGCGATCAACTTTTGTCGTTTTTCTTCCATCAAGCGATCTCTGTGCTTGTGGATGTAGTCGTTGACATTAGGAAGTCCATCGATAACGCATGCCGACAACGCAGATCTGTAAATGTTCATATCTGTGGCTTCGTACCATTCGTTTGTTTTTTCGTCGTAGCATTCAACGTGGTAGATGGTTGTGACGCCGTTGAAGCCACCTATGGCGAAGATCATATCGTCTATGACTTCAATGGCGAAGTTGCTTCTTGGATTGTACATGTCCGGTATTGGCGACCAACTGTTCGTCTGTGGATTGTATTTTTCGCAACTGCACATCCTGGATATTCCGTTGAAGCCTCCGATTACGTAGACGTGTCCATGGTATGCTATGCATGAGACTCCTGATCTTCTAGAACGCATTGGGTTTATCAGAGTCCATTGGTTGGTTTCAGGATCGTAAACTTCTGCTGAATGCATGCATTCTTGTCCATTGAATCCTCCTGTTATGTATATCTTATCTGAAAGGAAAATATGTGGTACTCGGTGCAGTCAACGCTTAGCGAACTTATTTTACTTGAAAGTCAACCGTCAACACCAAGGCTCTGGAGTAAACGAGTTTTTATGCAGAAATACTCACAATTGAAAAATTTATAGACAAAATCCTAGAAAGAAACTATCCAGGTTGTGACAAAGTAATCATGATAGTCACACTGCTATCAAAGCACCTACAAAAAAGAGTTTCTGGAGAAGGAATAAATTGATAGATAACCCCTCTGAAAGAATCTGCCGGGAATGAATCATTCTAAGAAGTTCTTTCGAAACTTCAAAACCGTGAGGTCCAAAAAATACTTGAATCTCAGTAAGAATAAGTTACTTCTTTCCACTGACTTTCTAATATGCCATTGTCGTTTAAGGAAGTCTTCCAGTCAAATAGTTAATTTTTCAATTGAAGTTTAATTACTGAGAAAAACGTAGCTGTAGTATGGTAACGGACAAAAGCTTCCATTAGTCCAGAAAGGCCACCATTATGCTAATAAACTACACGCTGATCTCCAATACCATCAGTTCAAAGATGGTGTGTAAATGTTTGTACATACTGTATAAACTGAATGAACAATGGAAGCTAGACATATTCTCCTTGGTATGGATTCCAGGATCAAGGGAAACGAGGAGCCCAGAATAGGCCATCAACCACTTTTATAGAACCAGAATCCTTCTATTGGACAGGGAAAACACCCACAAAAATTTATACTGGATAAGGGGAGACGCAGTTAGAAAGATATCTGGCAAAACCTTTCAGGATACGAACGCTCCAGAAAATTCAAACAACGTCCAAATAGAAACTCGAACTCTCTTGGAATTGAACAAGGATAGATTGCACTTTCTCATAGGGTTTTCTCTGTGTGGTGTGTTCGAAAACGATAAGTACCGGGTTTTTCACTATAATTGGACCCCCCCTTCAACTTTGTTGCTAGAGGAGATACAAAAAAATGTTTCGTATAAAGTTTCACGAAATCAACTGAGGTTTTTTGATATGAGTCCAGAACTGAAATATATACAGGGTGGCCAACATATTGATAGCAACTTCATTTTTTCAAATGGAACACCCTGTATATTTTCCATGTTTGGCTTGTTCTTTTTCCCCTGATTTCGAATATGTAACTTATGTTGGTCTATCTCTTTCATTCTGAGAACCACAGAGTTTCAAATTTAAGAACCACCTGCCAAGATCTATAATCATTTTACAAGTGGCAGAGTGCGTTTACTGAAAATGCTCATTTTTGGAGTAATAATAACGTCAATGGGAAGATATACAGGGTGAACAACATTAAATGCAACTATATTTTTTCAAATGGGACACCCTGTCCTGTATATTCTTCCTTTTTTTGATAGGCTATTTCCTCCTGATCTCGAATATAAATGCGTATGTGGATGTTTCGCTTCAATTTTCAGAGTTTCAAAGTTTCGAAATGATGACACCGAAAAATATGTGAAATACCTACGAAATTCTTTATATCCAAATAATCTACTCAAGAGTATTATTTTAGAATGAATACTTAACAATTACTTAACCAATGAAACGTGATAAACTATGGTAGTATGGTAAGAATAACATCAACTAAAGAAATTGATCAAAATGACCACCTTCACTCAATACACATAGTTCATATCTTCGACTTTTTTTGATAGCATTATTATGGCTCTGATTCAAGTTAGAAATCAAACCTTCAAATTTTGTTTCTAAGCATTACAATATTATCATTATTCTTTGTGAGTTGACGGGATTAGTTCCGAATTATGGGTTTAATATTGGTTGATTTTATATCATTAATATTATTCTCCGCTTTCATTGATTGTCATTATTGCTGAAGTAAATTTTTTCCTTCAGGAACGGCTCTAAAACGTGTTCAACGGTGTTAAATCGGGACTATTTGGTGGCCATAAAATGGGTGCGCCGAGGGGTAAACATCTAACCTAAATGTTGTACACCATAAATCCTTTCCAATGAATAAATCCCCGTAAATTCTCATAAATCCGCAACTATTCCTTAAATCCCCGTGATTTCTCATAAATCCTCAACTTTTACCTTGAATCCCCGATAAATCCTCATCAACCCCTATAAATCCTCATAAATCCTTGTAAATCACCGTAATTTACCAATTATACAGGGTGTCCCAAAACTCGACGTCAACCCGAAACCGGGTAAAAGGGCAAGTAATGCTGGTTGTCAGAAAGATATAAAAAAACATCTAAGTTGCATGATTTTAAAATGATAGGCATTTAAAAAAACACAGAAAATTCCACACCCCGTGACAGTCTTTTCACTCCTGTTACCACAAATATCAACTTTTTCCAACTTTTTTTTTGCTGTGTAACCCTGAATAATGCTCGTCTAAACTGTAATCAAAATTTTGATACCAGCTGCTCTAGGTTTCATAAAAATAGGGTTAACTGATAATAACTTCTCAGAAAAAAAAATAACAACAACTGACTGTATTGAAAAAAAAATGTACTACTCAAGTTTGGCATGTTTTGTCAAAAGTTGGCGCATTTAGTGAGGATTCCAAAATGGTATAATTCTTGGTAAATTGTAGCTACCGTAGTTCAAATTCGCTTTCGATTGCCTGTGAATACACTTTTTCTTTAACTGCTTCCTAGTAAAAAAAGGCCAATAGATTCAAGTCCGGTCCCCGAGATTGGACCAGAACGTCCGATCCATCTTCCGGGAAAATATTGTTTCCAAAAAAAAAAATTCCAGAGAAATTTCTCCGTAAAGTTTTTTCTGGAAAATTTATTTTCTCTGGAATTTTTTTTTCTGGAAACATTTTTCCCGGAAGATGGATCGGACGTTCTGGTCCAATCTCGTGGCCGACCAGTTCACTGGACTTAAATCTATTGGACTTTTTTTACTAGGAAGCAGTTAAAGAAAAAGTGTATTCACAGGCAATCGAGAGCGAATTTGAACTACGGTAGCCAAACTTGCGTAGTACATTTTTTTTCAATACAGTCAGTTGAAACTAGGCAACTGTTTATTTTGATTTTTTTCTGAAAAGTTAGCCATATTTTTATGAAACCTAGAGCAGCTGGTATCAAAATTTTGATTACAGTTTAGACAAGCATTATTTAGGGTTACACAGCAAAAAAAGTTGGAAAAAGTTGATATTTGTGGCAACAGGAGTGAAAAGACTGTCACGGGGTGTGGAATTTTCTGTGTTTTTAAATGACTATTATTTTGAAATCATGCAACTTCAATTTTTTTTATATCTTTCTGACAACCAGCATTACTTGCCCTCTCACCCGGTTCCGGGTTGACGTCGAGTTTTAGGACACCATAATTATTGTTTCCTCGGGTATTACATACGGTGACATTTCAATTATTTTGTTGATATCCATATGTGATTTGTGAAATACATGTCGGGTTGTTAATAATTGAAATTTTAATTTTCGAAAAAATTTATTGATGAAAACTGAAAAGTAATTCGTTATAAGGCGTTAAATAATATTAAAATGATATGACAATAAAATGAAATATATCAACAAGATTCTTTTTTATTAACGTAAGCTTCATGATTTTCGTTAACATTGTCTCCTCGATCTCATAAATATTATTTTCATTGGCTTTCATTGCTATAGGTCTAAAAAAATATATAGTCTCTTTCTACGACTGCTGTGTCTTGTTTCATAGCCCATTTAAACTCGCACCTCTTCCTTTTATTCTGTCTCAAAAATTTAAATTCGAATTTGGATCATCATCATGAATGATTGTGACACATTCTCCAACAACCAACCTTCGTCGTAATAAACCGCATAGAAGTTATTCTTTGCTGTGTGAAAAATAAACGATGAACTGGGAAACATGCTTTCTTTTTTCTCCACTCCAGTCTCTTTATTTGTGACATTATGGTCCAAAGAAATTTATGCATCGCTACTATCGTCGTATTTAATATTATCAACAGAACTATCTGAACTTTCTGACGTATCGGAGATTGATTTCTTTTGTGGAACTCTGTATTTTCTTTAGCACTTGTTTGGCTGCTAATCAACGATTCTTTGTTTTTTTTGAACACTTAGTGATGAATCTGTTTAATCTGTCAGTACTGACCCCATTCTTAGTTTCCTCCAGAAGCCAGCAAAGGCATGAGCGTACATAGGTAGGGGCAGGGGGGGCCGTTCCTTCCCCCCCTAGAAGCAAAAATAAACGTCAATTTTCGTGGCAAGTGGGAATGAAAAATATACCCGACCGATCATCTTCTCGAAACAGGAATGAGCTGCCCCCCTAGCTGAAATCCTGGGTACGCCCTTGAGCAGAGGGAGGATTTTGTTTTCGTTGTTTTAAAAATCTATCGACCCACCTTAATTCTGACTATCAACAACAATATTTCATCAATATCACTATAGAAAAGAATTTAAGGTACTATATACTACACCCGCAAGTTTTAATTGTAGGTTAGAATCGAACACACCATGCGCATGCGCAACTCAATAATGGGAAGTGGGGGTAACTCCCTGGTAAATCCCCGGTAAATCCCTGGTAAATCCTCGATAAATCCTTAATAAATCACCATAAATCCTCTAAATCCCAAGGAAATCATCAATAAATCCCTGTAAATCCTCTTTTTCTTGTAAATCCTTAGTAAATCCTGTAAATCCTCTAGGCTGTACACCATAAATCCCCAGATATTTACCCCTCGGTGCGCCCTTACCATCCAAAGATCAAATTGGCCACTAAATATTCACGAACTTCCAAAACGCTATGCCAGATGGTTATTAAAATTTGAAACTCTGTGGTGCTCAGAATAAGAAAGTTAGACCAACATATGTTACATATTCAAAATCAGGGGAAAAAGAGCTAACCAAAAATGGAAAAATATATAGAGTGTTCCATTTGAAAAAATGAAGTTGCCATCAATATGTTGGTCACCCTGTATATATTTCAGTTTCTGGATACATATCAAAAAACCTCAGATGATTTCGTGAACTTTTTATACGAAAAATTTTTTGTATCTCCTTCAGTAACAAAGTTAAAGGGGGGGTCAAATTATAGTGAAAAACCCGGTACATATCTGTGTAGAATGGGAATAAACTTCGGAATATCTCTCAACTGAATGTCTGGCCACTGGTACCCAACAGAGGAAGTGCCTAGGTTAAGAAATTATCAGGGATGAAGATATCCCATCTGTAAAACCACTTCAGTTTCTAAGAAAGGTACATCAAGCTAAAGGGTTGTCCAATAAGAGGTTTTATTTTGATATTCAAAGAAAAATGCCATTTTTCAATATAAATGATGGGATGTTCATTTCATTATAAAGAAAAAGCTAATCCGTCAGGCAAATGACCGCACCACGATCACGCTTACAGGACTATAATCTTTTAATGAAATTTTCTATAACCAAATCGCAAAGTGGCTGGCCTATGTCCTCGATAACCTCACGAATTCCATCTTTGAGGTCTTGAATCGACGCTGGGCTTTTGGCGTAGACCTTCTCTTTCACGTGGCCCCAAAGGCAAGTCGCAACGTGTTAAATCATAAGATCTCAGTGGCCAATTGTGATCACTTCTTCGAGAGATAACACGGTCTGGAAACATTACCAGCAAAAGATCAATGGTTTCGTTGATTGTGTGGCATGTAGCGTCGTCTTTTTGAAAGTAAACGTTGTCCATATCAATACTATCCAATTTCGGCCATAAAAAATCATTAATCATTAGTCGATAGCGCAATCCATTAATCGTAACTGTTGCTCCAGTCTCGTTTTCAAAAAAGTAAGGTCTAATTACTCCGCCGGACTATAAACCGCGCAAGCAATCATTCACACGTTGAGGATAGAGAGCTTTTCAACAATAACTCTTCGGTTTTCCGATCCCCAGATGCGACAATTTTGCTAGTTGACGAAGCCACCGAGATAGAAATGGGCCTCATCACTCAAGATGATTTTTCGATAGAATTCCGGATCATTTTCATACATTTCAACGACCCAATCAGAAAAGACACGACGTTGTTGTTGATCGGCCGGCTTGAGTTTTTGTGTTAACTGAACTTTATAAGCCTTAAGACCCAAATCATCATGCAAAATACGTTGTAATTACGTTTGTGGAATGCCTTATTATAATCAACGACGAGAATGGACAAACCTGGGTTTTCTTCAACACTTTCGGCTATAACAGCAAAATTCTTCGGCAGTTTCGGATCGACGTGCACGGGTTTTATTCTTCAAATCACTAACTTGTTCCAACATCTCGAATTTTTCATCAATTTCTTTATTGTGGTCCGACATGATGCTTCACGACGACCCAAAAATGTTCGAGTTTTACGAACCGTCTTTACCAAATTTTCACCATTTTTAAAGTGAATTTTAATAATTTCAATGCGTTCTTGAAGCGTGTATCGTTCCATTTTCATTAATGGCGTATTTTCTACTTGTCAATGTCAAAAATGGCAGCTTTAAACGTGACATTTATCGAAATAGCTGGCTATTCAAAATATTACCTCTTATTGGAAATAGCTATTATTACAACAAGGGAAATATGAATAGTATATTTCCCGAGGTTGTCCTAGTTACATCCCGAGGGCGAAGCCCGAGGGATGTATAGAAAACCGTGGGAAATGTATTCATATTTCCCGTGTTGTAATCAATAGTTTTTTTCTGATCGATACAATATCGTTTTTGAAATGGAAAATTAATATTATAATTGTGATGTTCTTTCGAACTGAACGAAGTGATTTACATAACTTCAATCAGAAAGATCAGTTGAAGCGATCGTTCTTCCGTTTCAATCAGTTCCCCTTCCACAACTCTAAAGTGATTGCAAGTGATTATTCTAATCGCGGAATAAGTTCCATCAGTTCAATCAGTACGAAAGAACACTACTATTGTAAATTTTGGATCTAATTGGATTTTTAACGTTGCTATGGGCCGCGTTTGTGAGAATCATGGTTGACTGGTTTAATTTTGACGTCTTGTCAGAAATAAATTATTGAAATAATGTCGAACTACGTCGAAACTCAAGCGGCGAAAGCCCTGAATTTTTGATTCCGGCCAAATCTAAAGCTGCCTATAGTAAGAGTATGAAGGCTTTCGGGAGTGGAAAAGAAAAAGTTTGGTGGACGGTGTGTCAGCGAAAATATTTTGCTAGCATATTTTGAAGATTTGGTATGTTGCTCTGATTGTTCTTTTCAATGTATGATCAATTCATTCGATCTCCTGTTGCAGGAATATTCACCAAACACTTTATGGCCAAAAATATCTATGTTAAGATCCATGCTACATTTGAAGGAAAAAACGAATGTCAAATATTCGATGAAGTGGAAGTATTCTTAAGAACAAAAATAAAGGATCCGTTCCAAAAAAATCAGCAGTGTTGTCCCGGGAGCAGATCAAGAATTTTTGATAGAAGCACCAAATGACTTTTTTCTGATGTATAAGGTTGCATAATATACATTTTGAGTAAAATATGACTTGACGTTTCATATTTCCCTTGGGACAATAAGACTTGACGTTTCATATTTCCCTTGGGATATATGAGTGTGTTACGACATATGGTAACTAAGGCGATATTGCTCATTATTGATTCGATCAGAAAAAAACCCTTTATAAGGCGTGTACCGCTGATTATATGAGAGGAACAATAGTCCGTTAGATTGAGGTACACAAATACCCCTTCAATTAATGTTGACATAATAGACCGCATCTTATCAAATCTTCAGCCCTTGAGTTTCGAACCTAGAACGGAATTGTAATTATCGATAAAATACCTTCTTACCATTCAATGTACAGGCACTAGCGTCAGATCTTTGCATATTCATCGGAGCAATCAAGGACCATTGATTCGTTGTATGGTCGTATTTTTCTGATGTGTTTTGTCTATGATGACCATCGTAACCACCCATGGCGTAAATCTTGTTTCTGAGAACTGCTGTGCTTACGTAGCAACGTCTTACGTGCATTGGTGCTATTTCCTTCCATACTTTATTAATGGCATCGAAACATCTGAAACCATTCATCTGTTCTATACCAAATGTATGTCTACGATTTTATTACTTATTGAGTAATTCCGAATGATCATCATTTCGTTTGAAAAAATTAGCGCAACTGCCTAATTTTGCATTGAATAAAAAGAATGACAAATGACCACCATACGCAGAAAGAGCTGACAGGGAAGGTCTTCATATGTATAGGTTTTTGTTTAGATCACTCTTCTTTCTAAATATCTTCATTCTATATAAAAACCTTGTTTCAATAATATACTTTCAAAGTGGACAAACTTCGAGGGGTGAGTATACAAGTGGATTTTCAACAAAAACTGTCATATTACACATGGTCGAAATTTTCACGGTTATTCTTCAATTTAACATTTCTTGATTCCCCGAATATTTCGAGTTTGTTCTCTGAAATAATCATAATTCATTTTTTTTGTGTCTCATCAAATTTTACCACATATTCGGAAAGGGCAATAAATTTGCTACGAGAAGAGAGAGTCTGTATGCAGAAAACACTCTTATTGCAGGCATGGTAAAGAGGAGAATATCACGATTCTGAAGTTAACAAAATCAGTCATATTTTTCCATTAGTTTTTTCTATGGAATATTATAATTATTCACACGTTTTCTTTTCAGTGTTCTTTCAAATGACATATCAACTTTTGTACTAGCTGCCCATTCTCCGGTATAATATCATGGCTAACATGATAACGACGAAAAGTCTAAAAATTCCGAACCTAAATTTGCTCTATTTTGAAGCTCTTCGTGATTAAATCTTAGTGTTATTTTATGGAAATCATTAACTCAGGACAGTGGGGGCCATAGGATATTAAGGACTGATATGGCCACTTTCACGAATCAGCTCTATTTAATTTATGAAACAACCAATTTAGCAGAGAAAAAAACCCTCATGCGACTATTGTTTCTCATTTCCAACATGAGTTTAACATGAGGTTGGCAGTCATGAGAGAAGAACTTTTCGGACCAGGGGGTCGATTCTTGAATTATGTCGTGTTCGCGATTCGACAATTGTCGACCAACTTCCCTGCTATGGTCGACATTCATATAATTCAAGAATCGACCCCCTGGGGGGTGATTCTTGAATAATGTCGTGTTCGCGATTCGACAATTGTCGACCAATGTCGACCAACTTAGCAGGGAGT
Organism: Propylea japonica; assembly: GCA_013421045.1. Lineage (NCBI taxonomy): Eukaryota > Metazoa > Arthropoda > Insecta > Coleoptera > Coccinellidae > Propylea > Propylea japonica. Next base: position 72,473,556 of record CM024239.1, on the reverse strand, counting down.
TGGTCGACATTTGTCGTTTCGCGAACACGACATAATTCAAGAATCGACCCCCAGTTATACTTACCGATCACTTTAATACTGAAGAATTCTTCAAATGAATCCAGAGCAACTCGACAGACATATTATATGAAATGTCTAGTTTCAAATGAATGGCTGGCCAGCACATATTAGTCGTAATGTCAAGATCTGTTTAATGAATATATTGCGATACAATGGATTGAAAATACGGTCAGATGGCCACCGAAGACCCCGATCTTACGCCTTGGATTTTTATGTTTAGAATACTTCGAAAGCGAAAGTATATCTAATAGAGCAAGAGCCCGTGAACCCCAGACCTTCGTTATTTCATAAAGCTGAAAACTTGTCTACGCATGCTCCCAACACAGGTAAGAACGAGGGACCATTATGAAGTTTGGGTTCCCTGGCTTGGCAGGTAAACGGTATTAAAGGGGTGTAAAATACTGATCTAGTTTCGTCATTTTATAAAGTGTGATTTTTTGATATTACCTTCAGAATATCATTAAAATTCACGTCATTAATTGCCAGACACTTACTATAGTGGCAACCCCTTGCCAGACACCCTTAATGTTCATTAAATTTTATGTAATTTTACTTACGTTATAGTATAAAGCTGATTTTTATATATAATACTTGGGTAATAATTAGATAATGTTTTCTCATCAGCCAGACATTTTTGATAGTGCCAACCCTTTGCAAGACCCTTTGTAGTTTAGCTGCAGGTGCGAGCGCGAAACAGTATATATGAGTGGGTGTAAGTGAGACGGCATGATTATTATGACTTATGCAAATACATTTTTTGTTTTTTTGGTACATATTTATATAACTAATAATTTAAGTGAATTTCAAAAACATCTGAAGAGAAGACATTCGATGCTACAACTAAATTAAATTGTTAATAGAATAAATTGAAATTTTCAACAATTTTATTCAGTTGCAGCATCGAATGTTTTTTCTTCGGATGTTTTTGATAAATGATAAGTTATATAAATCTGTACCAAAAAATTTATTTGCATAAGTCATTATAATCATGCCGTCTTACTCGCACTCACTCATATATACTGTCTCGCGCTCGCACCTGCAGCTAAGCTACAAGCTTGTCTGTCAAAGGGTTGGCACTATCAAAAATGTCTGGCTAATGAAAAAACATTATCTAATTATTACCCAAGTATCATTAATAAAAATCAGCTTTTATACTATAACGTTAGTAGAATTACATATAATTTAATGAACATTAAGGGTGTCTGGCAAGTGTTTGCCACTATAGTAAGTGTCTGGCAATTAATGACGTGAATTTTAATGATATTCTGAAGGTAATATCAAAAAATCACACTTTATAAAATGACGAAAACTAGATCAGTAGTTTACACCCCTTTAATACCGTTTACCTGCCAAAGCCAGGGTAACCCGAACTTCATAATGGTCCATCGTTCTCACCTGTGTTGGGAGCATGCGTAGACAAGTTTTCAGCTTTTATAAAATAACGAAGGTCTGGTGTTCACGGGCTCTTAGACTATAATTCGCTTTCAGACTCGACAGGATCTCATCGACAGAATAAATCTGTGTTGTTCAGAAATGCGTCAGAAACGCAATGAACTTTATAGAGTTATAGATTCAATACGAAAACGATATGTCAAATGTATTGCAGAAGGAGTTCATTTCTTCGTTATTATCTCGATTCAAGATGAATTGATGATTTTTTGAAACACATTAAAATTCGATCACGAAGAGCTTCGAAATAGAGCAAATTTAGGTTCGGAATTTTTAGACTTTTTCGTTGTTATCATCTTAGCCATGATATAAGGGTGCAGAATTTGCAGCTTACACAAAAAATTATATGTCATTCGAAAGTACTAATTGAGGTATTTTTCACTGAAAAGAAAACTTGTGCATAATTATTAATATTTCATCGAAAAAACCGTTGGAAAAAGAGGACTGATTTTGTTAACTTCAGAATCGTGATATTCTTCTCTTCACCACGCCCCCAATAAGAGTGTTTCCTGCATACAGACTCTCTCTTCTCTTAGCAAATTTGTTTCCCTTTCCGAATATGTGGTAAAATTTGATGAGACTACAAGAAAAAACTGAATTATGACCATTTTAGAGAGCAAACTCGAAATATTACGTGGAATCAAGAAATGTTAAATTTAAGAATAACCGAGAAAATTTCGACCATGTGTTATATGACATTTTTTGTTGCAAATCACTTGTATAATCACCCTCGAAATTTGTCCATTTTAAAAGTAGACACCCTGTATATTTTAAGAATAAGAGAGAGAAACGTCAACAAAGTAGGTACCTACAGTTCGATTTCTTCGAACGAAACAGAATATAGTTCTATATTCCAGAGTGTTAAAATCACAAATAATCGAAGAATAAGCGTAATGAAATTAGGTATTTGAGGTCATACCTACATAAAAGTTACCTGCAAGAATTGAAATAATCCATTCCATCGAATCCACCAATAACGAAAATGTTGTAGCCCACCACAGCAGTACCATGGTAAGCTCTGGGTCCGGTTGGGTCGACTTCTTCAACTCGAACCCATCTATCTGCTCTTGTATCGTAGGTTTCTATGAAATTCGTTGGGGAACCACCGCTCCATCCGCCGATTGCAAAAAGTATTTCGTGCGGTATTCTAGGTCTCGCAATTTCAGGGGTAATAACTTCGCCATCTCTAAACAGGAGAATACAGTTCAAAAAATTAATTCAATCAGATCACTATCGATTTGCATTCAAACATTCACAGAAAATCAACTAGAAAACAGAGATTAATATTAATCTATTAATCCGCAATCAGAGCAAACAATTTTAAACACATTATTCGGAGCTAATCTCGTCAAAGTCAAAAGAACATACAAGGAGGTCAATCATTTGAAGCATCTATATAGGTACAGTGGAACTTCCCTATAACGAACGTCTGTATAACGAATTTCTCTGTATAACGAATTTCTCTGTACAACGAATTTCGTACAAGACATTGCACCTTGAATCCAAATTCCATGTTAAAAAAACACCCTCTAAAACGAAGCGAATTCTCTCTATAACGAAATATTCAAGAACATCACTCTTTGAATGGGTATTCGTAAGAAGGTATAAAGGTGGGTTTTTTCCGAAATTTTACCGAACGTACGTAATAAATAATAAATCATTACGACGGACAGAGAGATCCTTCTGAAACAGTTTTAAATACACCCCTGGCTGTTTGGTTTCAATCTAACCATTATGCTAGTGTGAAAAGTTCAGCGAAAATGTCTAAAAGCAAGTGCTTAAGTTTGAATGATAAACTTAAATTTATCAATGAAGTCGACCGCGACTGGAGAAAGAAATTTTCTGTATAACGGAATTTCTTTATAACGAATTTTTTTGGGGATTTAGCGCTTTCGTTATAGGGAAGTTCCGCTGTATATGTATAGCTATTTCATTCTATTGGGGCTCATCAGTATGGAAAATGGCAGGACCTTCATTAAGATGGGCCATTATTAACTGGGGTCGTTATGGAGAAGTTATATTAAAATTACAACTAAGGTGGTTATGGCAAGGTTTGCCTTCTGGGAACTGCGACCATGTGTAGCCTAAGGAAGTCTTCAATGGCTTTGATAAAACCGACCCCTTAGTAGCTTTGGCCGTTACCTCTTGGGTGTCCAGATGACTGGTTCACCATATGAATTGTTCTTAGGTCAGCCAGCTTTGGGCTATTGCATGTGTTCAGCTGTTTCTGCTTTCGATTCACAAAGCCTGCAAATATTATCTGCTGACTTTTCATACGGTACAAATGATGTTTGTTTCAATAGTGCACCATCCAGAATCTCACCATCAGCTCGTGGCAGCTTCAGGAGCTTTCTGGTATAAGTAGGTGAGATTATCAGGAATGTTTTGTCCTGAGTTAGTCGGGAGTGTTTTTCCAGGTGTTATTCTGTTATCCAACTCCCACTGCTGGCCGCTGCCTTATATTGCTCTTTTTTTCAAGCCCACAGTAAGGCAGGGGTTCAGCCCCTTAACCTTGATGCTTTTTTCAAGTTCATCGTATTTTAAATTTTCTTTAGCACCACAATGCCTTGGCACTCGTAATAGAGTCACTTTATTTCCTCTTGTCAGTTTCTTTATGGTCTTACGAACCTTGCAGGTCGGCAGAGATCCTTGACACTGTGATTCCAGAGAGCTCAGCGTAGCCTGGCTATCCGTGATGTAGACAAGCGCTCTCTTGAGATTCATTTTGAGACGCTTATGAGCGCATATGTAAACATATATAGCCTATTCATTTCGAGATATTTCGTGCTCCTGAGTAACTCAAAAGCTCGAAATACGGCTTGACATTGGCTGCGCACAAGCACTGGAACAGCTCAGGAGCACGAAACTCCTCAAAACGAATACTGTAATAGTGCGTTCACGACAGTTTGAGCGCATAGTAGACGTTTGTTCATCATCTGAAGTTGGCAGTATTTGCTGTCATTATGTAAAATAAAGTCAACGTTGCCGAATGTACCCGACCTCGTTTGAAGAGCTTCAGAATTATCAGAGAACTCTATGCAATATTGACAACATTGCGTATCAACCTGACAAGAAAATAAACAACATAAGCTAAAATTTTAATATACACAGTGGAATATGCCAAATTCCCATGTCCAACTGACGGCTCAAACTTCCGTGAACGGACTATACAGTATATTTGTCTCAATTCTCAGGTCTTTCGAGATCCTGAGTTTAGGTCCATATACCCCAATACTAGTGCCTCTATGATTTTGGTTCAGTACCAAAACAAAATGACATTTCTGAGGATCTTTACGTACCTTTAACCTTCTTCCATGGCTTGAACCTTGAACTAAGTACAAAATATGAAGACCTAGTTGATAGTTTACCTTACTTGCGTTAATCTTTTTATTCAAAGAAAAACCTCAATAATATGAAATCAACATTTGCCTTCTGAATATCTTTCAGATCTACTAATGCTAAACGTCAGAATCCTTACCTGGATGTGATCATCTCCAGATCGTACAGAAACTTGAGAGTTTCAATGATCATCGGCCTGCTCTCCTCGCAAGAAGTAACGAATGGGTGATCTTTCACCCTCTCCAAGAAGAACTGCGTATCCAACAGTCCCAGTCTTATGCACTTCATAAGATCAACAATGTGACATTTTCTGTTCGTTGCGTCGTGGTTTATCCATTTCAGTATTGTTTCCCATACCGTCTCTTCACTTTTGACGTTCAGGTAGTCCGCGTTGATGATTTCTTGGAAGTCTTTCAGGGGCAGTTCGAGCAGCTCGTCACTTTGCAGTGCCAGTTGCGGAAAGTTCTTCATTATGAATTTCCATGCTTTATTCGCGAGATCGCGACAAAAGTGATTTCTGGCGAACAGAGTTATTCCGATGCAGTTAGCTGGCTTCAGTATGTTTTCTAAGTAATCACAGCAGATGTCCAGGACACCAAGGATGCTGAGGTAGTCCGCTGTCATAAGGACATCGTAGACGTTTTGATCGTTGATATCCAGTTTACGCAAGTAGATATATTCTAAGAGGGTTTGCATCATCTCCTTAGAAACTCCTGGTAGATGCACCCTACTTTTATATTCGTTGTGCAATGGAGTGGTGAAAAGGGCCCTAAAAAAGCAATGATCGTGAATGTTTCAGAAAAATGTGTAATATTCTTTCTCTCTACACTCACCCGCGAAAAAACTCGGTTACCTAAAATTTACTAGGCTTTGTTGTCCAAGAGCTTTCGTAATTTTTCAACGATTCTGATTGAAGATAAGTCCTTTGGTATGAGAACAACCTTCTGAAAAGTTTTTCGAGAATAGTGATAGCATATTTATACAGGGCAAAAAAAAACATGTATTTGTGACCTGATTTCTTAACACCCTGTGGAACAGTTCGAGAAATTTGTAGAGTTTACGATCATTTTGAATATTATTACAAAGACCGTTCTTTTCGACATCTTCCAGTTTTTATTTCTACTCGGTATCTTGATTTCTCTTGAAGATACAAGTAATTCAAATTAAAGCCTGCACTTACTAATTCATCGTTTAGTAACCTTAGCGTGTTTTGAAATCCCAGGCTTTTGTTTCATTCCTACGTGTATCTTCAAGAGAAATCAAGACATCAAGGTAAAATAAAAAGTGAAAGATGATATTATAACAAACTGAGCTTAAACTCTACTAACTTCCCGAACTGTTCGACATGGTGTTGAGAAAATAGGAAACAAATGCATGGTTTCTCTTCACCTTGTACATATGTATAAACATGTTATCAACAGTTCTTGGACAACGAACGTCAGCAAAATGTTTGGGTGGCCGAGTTTTTTTGTTGGCGAGTAGAAAAGCTGTCCTAAATATTTAGTAATATTTGAAATTATGAAATCAATTTTGTGTTATATCGTGTTAATGTTTTCCATTATCTAAATTTAACAGTCCGTGATATGTGATATGTCTTCATTTCTGAAAAGAACTTATAAATATTTAATAGACAGAAATATACAGGGTGTTCCTAAATTGAACGTACAAACGAAAAGGGGAAATTCTTTAAGCGAGTTTAAGAAAATAAGTCTCATAAACATGGGGTCGCAAACGTTTCGTTTTCGAGAAAGAGAGTGTTGAAGTTTGAATTTTTTTCAAGTTTTTTTCTCATAGTGTCTACACTTCACAAGATATTCAACTGAAATTTGGCATAGATATTACATTTGAGAGTTCTCAACACGTGACATGGCAATTTCGATAGAAGATCTACAGGGTGATATTTTTTCGGGAACACTGCCACCTGTTCTTCTGCAGAACTTTTTTTGGTGAGCAACTGTTAATTTGAAAAAATGTAAACAGAAGATTTGTTCTTATACTAAACTTTTCGGTCTCTTGTAGTTTTGTCGTATCTACCAACGATTTTCTCGAAATCCTCGTGAAAATTCAAATTATGATGGGAAAGCCTCTTTGTAAGCTGTGAAGAATGAATTCAGTGTCAGTTTTTATGCCAAATTTTAGTTGAATATCTTGTGAGTGTAGATACTATGAAAAAAAATTTGAAAAAATTCAAACTTCAACACTCTGTATCTCGAAAACGAAACGTTCGCGACCCCATGTTTATGGGACTTTTTTCTTAAACTCACTTAAGGAATCTCCCCTTTTCGTTTGCACGTACACGGAAAAAAATGTTTTCTCCAATTAAGTATATAATAATTGATTGAAGTAAATGATAGATTTATATATGAGCAAGAATATAGTATACTTGAATCAAGGATGCCTTATTCTCAAAGTTCAAATATACCATATACTCCCACTAAGTGAATAATATACTACAATGTAATAAAATCACTATAATTGACTCAAGAAAATTTTTATATTTCTTCTAAATTAATCTCTTTATCAAAATGAGTATTCAAAATATTTCGTTCGAATATAAAATATGTTCAAGACAAGTTTTCAGATTTCTTCATTTCAGCAGCACTTTCATTTGAAGAAAATAAATCTTATACTTGAATGAAAGTAATATTTCTACTCAAACCAAGATTTAATTAGTTTTAAAACAAGTACATCGTCTTCTCAGTTCAAATTCTCAAACTACTTGATCTGAATATATCGAAAAATTCTGATAGAGTATAGTTTATATTAATGGTAAATGTATTACTTATTTGATGAAAATCAATCATATACTTGAAAGAATAATAAGATAAATGTTAAAGTGAGCATTGTATATTCTCGACTGAAGAACGATGATATACTTCCCTTGAGTGTAGGTATATGCTTCGATAAATATGTTGGTATGTATTCTCATTCGGAATTCAACTGACTTTATTATTGATAAGGTATTTATTAAGCATTCCTTACAGGGTACTATCACGGTCTAATGAGAAACTAAAGTATCTGATTAAATGAGCAATTATTACTTTGATCTGATTCGAGATTATATCATTTATTGGGGTATATTTTCTTCGATGATTGAAATCTTAAACCTCAATTGATTCTTGTTTTCCTAAAGTGAAAAATTTGCAATGTATTTTATGTGAGTTCTTATCTAATTTTTATTCTGAATGAGACAGACATGTTATATATTGCAAATTAAGAATATCTCTGATCAATATCAGAAAACAATAACCATTTGATATTCAAGATTTACACAGTCATGTAAGTCTGAAGAAAATATACCAATAAATAATTTCGAATCAGATCAAAGTAAGAATTTCCCATTTAATCAGATACCATAGTTTCTGATAGAAGGTGAAGGTACCCTATGAGGAATGCATAATAAAAAATGTCTCAATAATAAAGTCAATTGAATTCAGGATGAGAAAACATACACATACATCGAAGCATATACTTACACCTTACTGAATGATGAAATTTCAATTTCCTGGTAAGCTATTATATCATCTAGTGAAGAATGTAATATTTGATTGAAACTAAATATCCAACACAAGGTATAGAACCCCTTACATATTCAATAAGGCTATAAGAGTAAAATACGGAATCAGTGGAAATAAATTTATTAAGTACTGTCAAGAAAATGGAATATAACATATAAAAACATAGTTTTTACATAAAAAGGTATAACATTTTAACATTACATTCGTCAGAAATATAAGTGAACAATAATTTTTACTAAAGAGGAACATTACTACCATAAATGCGTAATGAAATCTTGAAGAAAATTTGTATGGAAAATAATGAGTGTGGCATGCTTCATTATAATAAAAGTCACTAACATTAAAAAACTATTAATAGGAATACCAATAGTGTCATAAATACATATAATATATAGTACATATTATTAACCTGCTTTTTCATAATTGTTGTTTATATATGTAAAATTTCGTGAATAAATCATTATTATTGTATAATATTTAATAGTCATGAGTTACTAAAAGTATTCCCTTGGGCGTACATAACAGTCTCGTATCTCGTACAGCTTACATAAAAAAAACAAGTTCTGAGTTGCTTTTATCTACAAATAGGTATTTTATAAATTTCACCAAAGTTGCAATGAGTAAGTTCAGATATGTCTAGCAAGAGTAAAATATTCAATTCATACAATATTTCCTTAGTTGAATACCAATATGTGGAATCAAAATTATATAAACTCACCTAATAATATTTCTCCACTCTTCTGAATAAAGTGGTCCTTATTCTGTGAAATCATTCAAGGTATGAGATTCTTCAAGTCATCGTTGTACTGTGTTTTCTGTTGAGACATCTGAAAAAATTGGAAATTTTCATGAGTGAGAGATGACTATTCAAAAATATCTGCTGTAATAAAAAGTGATACAAAATTAACTATGAAGGTGAAACTGATAATAGTAGAAAAGACCAAGAGCAGGAATAGGTTTAAGTTCTTAATTGATCGAATAATTTTCATAATAGGGGCTTACCTTGAAATTTTTCAAACATAGTGATCCTACATCCCCAACCTCTCATCCAATTTCCATTTCTTGCTGTAGGTCACATCACAACACAAAAATTACTCGTTTTATGATATAGGAGCACGGGGCACTTATCACAATCATGACGCGCTTCAAATTGATCCGATTGGAAAGTAGAATTTTCTGTTGCAAACTGTACAGAGGGCGCAGTCTAGTATATTGTTGAATTATATTCTTGAATTTAGTGGATGAAAGAATTTATTTATTTGAATTACGACAAACACTGTTAACAGGTGGATAGGAAGGATTTCATTGGCCAATTCTAATAACGCCTTCTAGTATATTGTTGAATTATATTCTTGAATTTAGAGGATAAAGGAATTATTTACTTGAATGACGATAAACACCATTACAAGTGCATAGGAAGGATTTCATTGGCCAAGTCTAATCACTTGAATGAATTCGCGTTCGCATTTCAGTATCCTAAGATGAAGAATATGCAAAATGCAAATACATTTTGGGTTATGATTGGTTTTCTATTAATTGGATGGTTTCAATTTTTCTCAAATTACAAAGATTTCGTTACTTCAAAAATAAATCTACATATTCACAAAAAAGATTTAAAATACATATGAGATTTTTTGAAACCCTGAGTTTAAGCTGATAATGCTCTCAAACGACTATTTCTGATACATGATTAAAAGTAATGAAATGTGTACGAGAGTCTCGAAGAAGAAAATAGAGAACACTTGAAATTTTCAGAATTTAAAAGTTATATAAGATATATAAGTTATCGTTTGGGTGAAGAATAAATTTCTGAAGATGTGCACGGGTCATCTTTCATCAACTGAGTCGGAATGCACTCAAAAAAGTAAAAAAAATATATTTGCATGTTATTTTTCAGGTGAGGTCTGAAAATTAGAAAAAACATTGAGTTTTTAAGTTTACATTCCTCATTTTTAAGTTTGTCATCCATCATTTATTTTTAAGGTTTATAGGGTGTTAGTGTTCACGAAATACATAATCATTAATATCTTAGTTTTTTTCAACATATATATCGATATTACTAGATACAAAACATTTCACATAGGAAAAATAATCGTACGATCAAACGATCAAATCTTTACTGTTGGAGATGCTCAAGAAGCACAAAGTTTTTACTTGTTTTTTCAAAATACGTATTCTGCTTTTACAAGGTTACTCTAGTAAGTACCCTCCTATCTGGGCAAGGAGCATTTTGGAGATATTTTTCTTTAATTTAATAAATAGATATACGAGCATTTTATGTATTTCATAGGTTCAATGAACTCTCTGTGATGTAATTTTATTTTGAGAATTAACTGTATTCATTGTTTGAGGTAGAGTAAAGTAGCGGAAGCAAGACTTCGCCTCCATATTTTAGTGTATTGTATATTACAGTACAACTAATAAAGACACTTATTATTATATATGATGATTTCCGAAGAGTTATTATCGTTAGGTTGGAAAGAATCTGTATAACAAACTCCTTAATACATACATTCTTTCATTCGTATTAAATGAATAATTTTTTGGGTGTAGCATATTGTACCCATCTATTAAGAAGTGTTCTAAAATACTTTTAGTCATTTAAAATATAACAACTTTTTCACTCAACTCGTTCGGATTCAAGATATGCTGGAATCAAATTTAACATTTCAAGACTATCTAGTCACTCTCCCCGAGAATTAATTTTTTTCGAAATTATTACATTGAGAATATCAATTATTCCGAAATATTATATGGAATGTTTTCTCTTAATGAGTAGATGATATTTTCAAACCGTAATTACCGTTTAATTCAATGGAGGGTAGCAATATTCTTAAATTGATAACATTATCTATTCATATACAGAATATTATTTACTTCGATGAAGCATTATATTCTTCTTTGGAGTATATGAATTTGAAACATTATTTACTCATTCCAAATATACCAAATTTCTCAATTTACTTGTTCCGATTCCATATATACTTGAATCAACCTTAACATTTCAAGAATATCTTGTTACTTGTTTCGAGAATAGCATTCATTTGAAGAAAATAAATCTTATACTTGAATGAAAGTAATATTTCTACTCAAACCAAGATTTAATAGTTTTAAAACAAGTACATCGTCTTCTCAGTTCAAAATTCTCAAACTACTTGATCTGAATATATCGAAAAATTCTGATAGAGTATAGTTTATATTAATGGTAAATGTATTACTTATTTGATGAAAATCAAGCATATACTTGAAAGAATAATAAGATAAATGTTAAAGTGAGCATTGTTTATTCTCGACTGAAGAACGATGATATACTTCCCTTGAGTGTAGGTATATGCTTCGATAAATATGTTGGTATGTATTCTCATTCGGAATTCAACTGACTTTATTATTGATAAGGTATTTATTAAGCATTCCTTACAGGGTACTATCACGGTCTAATGAGAAACTAAAGTATCTGATAAATGAGCAATTATTACTTTGATCTGATTCGAGATTATATCATTTATTGGGGTATATTTTCTTCGATGATTAAATCTTAAACCTCAATTGATTCTTGTTTTCCTAAAGTGAAAAATTTGCAATGTATTTTATGTGAGTTCTTATCTAATTTTTATTCTGAATGAGACAGACATGTTATATATTGCAAATTAAGAATATCTCTGATCAATATCAGAAAACAATAACCATCAGATATTCAAGATTTACACAGTCATGTAAGTCTGAAGAAAATATACCAATAAATAATTTCGAATCAGATCAAAGTAAGAATTTCCCCTTTAATCAGATACCATAGTTTCTGATAGAAGGTGAAGGTACCCTATGAGGAATGCATAATAAAAAATGTCTCAATAATAAAGTCAATTGAATTCAGGATGAGAAAACATACACATACATCGAAGCATATACTTACACCTTACTGAATGATGAAATTTCAATTTCCTGATAAGCTATATTATATCATCTAGTGAAGAATGTAATATTTGATTGAAACTAAATATCCAACACAAGGTATAGAACCCCTAACATATTCAATAAGGCTATAAGAGTGAAATACGGAATCAGTGGAAATAAATTTATTAAGTACTGTCAAGAAAATGGAATATAACATATAAAAACATAGTTTTTACATGAAAAGGTGTAACATTTTAACATAACATTCGTCAGAAATATAAGTGAACAATAATTTTTACTAAAGAGGAACATTACTATCACAAATGCGTAATGAAATCTTGAAGAAAATTTGTACGGAAAATAATGAGTGTGGCATGCTTCATTATAATAAAAGACACTAACATTAAAAAACTATTACCTAATAGGAATACCAATAGTGTCATAAACACATATAATATATAGTATATATTATTAACCTGCTTTTTCATAATTGTTGTTTATATATGTAAAATTTCGTGAATAAATCATTATTATTGTATAATATTTAATAATAATGAGTTACTAAAAGTATTCCCTTGGGCGTACATAACAGTCTCGTATCTCGTACAGTTTGCATAAAAAAAACAAGTTCTGAGTTGCTTTTATCTACAAATAGGTATTTTTAAATAATTCACCAAAGTTGCAATGAGTAAGTTCAGATATGTCTAGCAAGAGTACAATATTCAATTCATACATTATTTCCTTAGTTGAATACCAATATGTGGAATCAAAATTATTAAAACTCACCTAATAATATTTCTCCACTCTTCTGAATAAAGTGGTCCTTTCTGTGAAATCATTCAAGGTATGAGATTCTTCAAGTCATCGTTGTACTGTGTTTTCTGTTGAGACATCTGAAAAAATTGGAAATTTTCATGAGTGAGAGATGACTATTCAAAAATATCTGCTGTAATAAAAAGTGATACAAAATTAACTATGAAGGTGAAACTGATAATAGTAGAAAAGACCAAGAGCAGGAATAGGTTTAAGTTCTCAATTGAAGAAATAATTTTCATAATAGGGGCTTACCTTGAAATTTCCAAACATAGTGATCCTACATCCCCAACCTCTCATCCAATTTCCATCTTGCTGTAGGTCACATCACAACACAAAATTACTCGTTTTATGATATAGGAACACGGGGCACTTATCACAATCATGACGCGCTTCAAATTGATCCGATTGGAAAGTAGAATTTTCTGTTGCAAACTGTACAGAGGGCGCAGTCTAGTATATTGTTGAATTATATTCTTGAATTTAGTGGATGAAAGAATTTATTTATTTGAATACGACAAACACTGTTAACAGATGGATAGGAAGGATTTCATTGGCCAATTCTAATAACGCCTTCTAGTATATTGTTGAATTATTATTCTTGAATTTAGAGGATAAAGGAATTTATTTACTTGAATGACGATAAAACACCATTACAAGTGCATAGGAAGGATTTCATTGGCCAAGTCTAATCACTTGAATGAATACGCGTTCGCATTTCAGTATCCTGAGATGAAGAATATGCAAAATGCAAATACATTTTGGGTTATGATTGGTTTTCTATTAATTGGATGGTTTCAATTTTCTCAAAAACAAATATTTCGTTACTTCAAAAATAAATCTACATATTCACAAAAAAGATTTAAAATACATATGAGATTTTTTGAAACCCTGAGTTTAAGCTGATAATGCTCTCAAACGACTATTTCTGATACATGATTAAAAGTAATGAAATGTGTACTAGAGTCTCGGAGAAAATAAGAGAACACTTGAGATTTTCAGAATTTGAAAGTTATATAAGATATATAAGTTATCGTTTGGGTGAAGAATAAATTTCTGAAGATGTGCACGGGTCATCTTTCATCAACTGAGTCGGAATGCACTCAAAAAAGTAAAAAAAATATATTTGCATGTTATTTTTCAGGTGAGGTCTGAAAATTAAGAAAAAACATTGAGTTTTTAAGTTTACATTCCTCATTTTTAAGTTGTCATCCATCATTTATTTTTAAGGTTTATAGGGTGTTAGTGTTCACGAAATACATAATCATTAATATCTTAGTTTTTTTCAACATATACATCGATATTACTAGATACAAAACATTTCACATAAGAAAAATAATCGTACGATCAAACGATCAAATCTTTACTGTTGGAGATGCTCAAGAAGCACAAAGTTTTTACTTGTTTTTTCAAAATACGTATTCTGCTTTTACAAGGTTACTCTAGTAAGTACCCTCCTATCTGGGCAAGGAGCATTTTGGAGATATTTTTCTTTAATTTTAATAAATAGATCTACGAGCATTTTATGTATTTCATAGGTTCAATGAACTCTCTGCGATGTAATTTTATTTTGAGAATTCACTGTATTCATTGTTTGAGGTAGAGTAAAGTAGCGGAAGCAAGACTTCGCCTCCATATTTTAGTGTATTGTATATCACAGTACAACTAATAAAGACACTTATTATTATATATGATGATTTCCGAATAGTTATTATAGTTAGATTGGAAAGAATCTGTATAACAAACTCCTTAATACATACATTCTTTCATTCGTATTAAATGAATAATTTTTTGGGTGTAGCATATTGTACCCATCTATTAAGAAGTGTTCTAAAATACTTTTAGTCATTTAAAAATATAACAACTTTTCACTCAACTCGTTCGGATTCAAGATATGCTGGAATCAAATTTAACATTTCAAGACTATCTAGTCACTCTCCCCGAGAATTAATTTTTTTCGAATTATTACATTGAGAATATCAATTATTCCGAAATTATATGGAATGTTTTCTCTTAATGAGTAGATGATATTTTCAAACCGTAATTACCGTTTTAGTTCAATGGAGGGTAGCAATATTCTTAAATTGATAACATTATCTATTCATATACAGAATATTATTTACTTCGATGAAGCATTATATTCTTCTTTGGCGTATATGAATTTGAAACATTATTTACTCATTCCAAATATACCAAATTTCTCAATTTACTTGTTCCGATTCCATATATACTTGAATCAACCTTAACATTTCAAGAATATCTTGTGTACTTGTTTCGAGAATAGATTTTTGCGTGTTCAATTAGGAATAACACCCTGTTATATATATAATAGGTACTGACTTGGTACTTCATTATCAATTCAAGGTTACTGCTAACTTGCAATTCCATGATAATCAAGTGATTTTTATGTGTATTGTTTATTGTTCATAATTCAGTGACTCAATATCTGCAATTATGATAATCCAGTCGAATTATGCTTTTAGCAGGAAAGTTTTGGGGTAGTTTAGATTTCTTTCATTTTTTATGTTTTTTGGGGTGCTGAATCCGAATTGAGGTTTGCTAACATAAATTTCAGACGGAACATAGAAAAAAAATACAAAAAGAAGTGAAAATCTCATTCTGGTCAGTTTTTTGCATATAACTCTGACACTTCAACTTTCCTAGAATACCTTTCAAGACAAAATGAAAGTACTAAAATTTCCTACAAATTGTGCTACCACAGCTGTTTTGCGACAACCCGTTCTGGTTCAAATAATAGTTGAAAATGAGGTATTTTCTATGACTCAATAAATGAAAAAAAATTAATTCTATGGTTCCGATGATGCGATCCTCTTGAAATTGTGCATGAACATTCAGTATATAAGTCGCGATTCACAAAAAAAATTTAATCGAATCGGACATTTTGTTATGGAAATATTCCAATTGAATTTTCTATGGTTCAGTTCACACTATGGTCAACAA
>CM024239.1:72326853-72457425 GCA_013421045.1 Propylea japonica | reverse complement strand
TTAACCAACATTTTCTGCTTTCTTCTCCTCAAAGAAACATTCTTCAGTTGAATAAACGAGATCAGGAAGGTCACAGCTCAAGGCGTGATTTTTCCAGCAACTTAGACCCGTCTTACATTATCAAGATTCACCTGCTCACTTTGTTTATACTAAGTGTTTAAATTATTACTCTCATCAACTCTCCCCCAACTTGGAATGGGAAGAACTAAGTCTTGCAAGATACCGCAACGAATGTAACCTTTGGAGTACGGTTGGGGGCTGGATTTATTATTCAGGAATTAACAATAAGAACTTAATTAGTGTTTCAGAAGACCTGGGGATGCAATCATTTTGCCGAGTCTCTTGAACGTATGAAAGTTTCGAATCGATGTATAATTACAATGGAAATGCTGTTTTTCGATTAGAATAGAAATCGATGAGAATCCAGCCATTTTTTGATGTCTTCGTGTGTATGAATGGGCATTTTAATTATGTCAAAATTCAGGAGTTTTCATGTGGCAGCATTGAGAGTAGGCTTTCTATACCCCTAAGTTCAAATGTCGTGTTATGTAACGTAGGACAAAACATGATTATGTCAGTCATCCCCACTAATGAGTGGTGACTATCCACAACAGAGTGACAAATTTGCATCGTTGTAAACTGTGATTCAACATTTAATCAATGAAATGAATGCTAACGCTTATGTCACACTCAACTAACTCAACCGTCAATTCTGATTATTTTCTATTCACTAGATTCTTCTAATTTCAATTTTTTTCTCTATAAAATATGATAACGAAACAACGTACAGATTACTTTCTGATGGCCTCTTATTCTAGAATGTTTTCTTCTGGAAATCAGTGAAAATGTAAATAATCTCAATGGTGTGCAGAAAAATGTTGCTTGATATTCAACCCTCTTTTGCATACAAAGCAATTTTTGGCTGGCAAACTCTAGTAATTTTTGCTGCTCTATTTAAAAACCCAACGGAAGTCAAATGACTGGCAGCATGAATGGCATGAATTTAACTAGGTTGCTGGGGAATTTCTTTGTCCGTCGTTGCAGACACTTGGTCGCATAGAATTTGCAGCTGAGTGTGAATGCCCACTGCCTTCGATACTGCCGCAGAAGTAATTCGGGAATTATTGCCGACAACGCGGGTGTCAGTAGGAAGAGCTGAGTGTAATTCAGGCTTTATAGACCTCTTCCGATTGCTACCTAAATAACGATGATTGACTGTCTGATTCCGATGAAGTTCTCTGCTTTCACGCTTGCGTTTACTAAAACAAAAAAAAACAATTATTCTACCATCCTATACATACAGCTTCTTCTACCTATGGAGATGAATCTCCTGAACCTAAAATAAGGGCGCGGAACCCCCATCAAAGATGCAAGACCTGGATTAAGCACGTTTGGCAAAATTGACCAAATTAATGGTCAATTAAGTATGCCAAAACAATTATTATTCGCGTTCTTAAACAATTTTTTTCGCCTGAATGCCGGACTGTCTGAATCAGAATAGAAATAGTTTCGAAAAGTTTCCTTCTTGTGCATAAGAAGCCAAAAATGGCGGTCTCCAAATAGAGATCATGGGAAGCCAAATGTGCTTCTCAAATAATGAATTCATTTCCTCCTGAGCGCTCGTGTTACATTAACGAATGTTATATCGTTTTGTCTATATATCTGTTATTTACGAATTTTGAGACGAAAATGGTCTCAAACGATTGGATTCGACTCCCTGATGATGAATCCGTGGTCGAATTCAATTGGAATATTGAAAAGAAGAAACTATATTGTTCTGTTCCATTAAAAGATATCCGGTTCGAATGAAATTTCTTTCATGAATGAAGATTGATGTGAATTAATTGAATGTTCATGCGAAACTTTGTGGCTCTAATGTTAACAGAAACCGTAGAAATTACAATTGGAATATTGAAAAGAAGAATCTCTATATTTCCATAACAGGATAACAGATTCAAGTGAAATTCATATTGTGAATCAGGACTGATGAACTGAATGTTCATGTATTGCTTTATTTCAAATAAAGGTTATTATTATTATTATTATTATTAGATTTCAAGAAGATCGCATCATCCAGAAACATAGAATTTTTTTCAATTATTTATTTTTCATGTTTCATTTTCTGAATAATTTCCAGAATATTATTTTTTTAGGCTGAGATTCTGCATTTATATACTTGGTATCAATCTCCGAACTCATATACAATTTGGAGGTTCCTAATAGGCTTATTGCTCTACCAATGAACGAGTGCTCAAAAGCTTTTGCTCTAGGGCATTTCTTGATTTTTTTTCATTTTATATTCTGTCTAATAAGCAAAAATTAGATAGAAAAGTTATTTTTTTTTTCATTTCGATAATTTATGCAATAGAGAGTTAAGTGGCATACTAAACCGCTGCAAATCCTTCACAGTACAAAAAATACTTCCTCTGAAGAGAATAAAACCAAATACATAAGATCAAACGATACTACCTTCCACTTCTTGAATTCGAGTTCATTTTCCATCCAACATGCAGGACTGAAATTACTAGTATAAAACGTTGAATATCCTCCTCGAGTTGAGCACACACGTCGTTCAAAAATTCACATGGGAACGCATTGTAATTCAAGCAGTGCTGCGAGTTCCAACATCTAATCAGGATTCAGTTATGAAAACTTAATTACTTTACGAGGTTAGTTGTCTTCCGCTAAACTATGATTAATTAATACGGGCGTATCATCCGTACAATTTGTTTTGTCGGCTGTAGGCGTTTATCCAGCACGAATGCAAGATCCTCTTACGCCTCGAATCAAATGCTCTGAATTCGGCTCCAGAATTCGAACTAATAAATTCAATTAACCATGGTATTTGTCGAGATGAATAATGATATGAGGGAAGTGTGGAGCTCAAGTGAATAGGAAAGGGATTGGGGAGGATAAAATTGTCACGGAATCTCGCGTAATTCGGATGGATTTAATGTACAGGTTGCTCCATGAGTTTTAAGGGGGTGAATCAATAACTGGATAAAATTAATAGAAATATCTCTGTTCAAACTCATCATGAGGAATATCTATCTTGTATGTGAGGTTTTTTTCATGTGATAACATTGGAAGCATTTTTAAATATACATACGTATTCAGTTAGGCCTTCTTCAGTATGAAGTAAAATATCTCAATGTTCAACATTGAAATAATAAATTTTAAAAATGATTGAAATAATTCATGCGAACATCTCACTGGTCGTTATAGTTGTTATTCCGTCGTTGTTAAGTGGGTTCTGACAAGCCAATGTCATTTTATGTCACAGTTTCTTGTACCTATTTGTTATTTCTATTTTCTTCTTCTTGATTTAGTGTCCATTTTGTCATTAACTATATATTCACTGTTCAGTTGGATGTGAATCCTTTCGAGTATTTTCCTCCGGCTTTGTTGAGTTTCGATTAGGGCTCGGAATTTTACGGATGAATCAATTCGAATATCCGTTTCATGCTTTATTCGAATATTCGAATAACTCTAATTTATTAGAATATTCGAATTTTCGGATTTCAGAAGACATTTCCAGAGAAACACTCAGTTAGGAAGATATATTTCACAAAAATAGACCTTATTACACTTGTACTTGGATGAGTTCTCGATTCACAATGAAAACTAGGTAAAAGCATCTACCACCTAATTTTTGGGGGTGTGTTTCATCTTTTCTCAAGCTGTTAGATGTACGTGGTAATTTGATAATTTAAAACAGGAATACAGTGCTCTGCGACCTCCAGGTCCATTGTGTCGCAAGTGTTTATGTAATAGGTACTTGTAAAAATGGAAGGTATTTCCATTCATCGGCATTTTTTTCTCAAACAAATCCTAGGTCTGTTCTGAAACCTGCATTCGATTTAATGCTCCTTGTTTGCATATTTCACTGAATATGAACTATTATTACGAGCTTACAAACGTGCGTCGGCCGTCGGCCATGGGGTAATAAAAAAGTGGCATTGCAAACAGAGAGGCAATTTGCCTGAATTCAGTCGAATGATGGAACATGGAACTTTGGAAATTGGAACTATTGCATTTTTTTCCTTTCTAATTTGATTTGAAAGCGTCTAATCAATGAATGAATAATTTTTTGTACTGTCTGAAATTACTGAAATCAATTTGATGAGGATTTCCTTGAAAAATTCTGAATGAATAAAATGCAAAACAATAGGCTTTTGGCTAACCAGTAACCACCCTGAGAAATTACAATAGCTTGTTACGTGAATTGTTGTATGCCAGTATGACCGAAATGTAACCTTCTAGAAAACCGCGAGTGGTAATTAATGTGGATAAATACCCGCTTCCGCTTTAGCTAGCGCGTGTGTTTTTCAATTATTCTGTAGGGGATTTCACCAATTTTACAAGCTGTCCACGTTGAATGAAGCCTCTTATTCTAAACCGAAAAATTTATGACTCTATAAATTGATTCATTCAGAGAAAAAATGAAATAACATTGCCTGAACAAATGAATTGCAAATGAAACATTACTATGAATCCAGAATATAAAAATTTGAAGATATTCTTATGACAACGGGACAGAAAAACAATATTGGAAATCCTAAATCGGAATAAATACTTACTCTGCAATGGTTTGAATAGGTTATTAATTTTCAAATGCCTTACATTTGAATAGCCAGAAATTGATCTCTTAATTGAATAAAAATATTATTTAAATTAATTAATTCGCTTTACTCGAATATTTTGCTTTGTCTCAATAATAAGCTTATTTCAAATATTTATAAGTAATTTATTCAAATAATTCGAATATTCGAATTGAAGGGATAAGGAAAAATTCGAATATCATTCCGAGCCCTAGTTTCGATTGCTAAGAAGTTTTATGAAGTACTATACGAAATTTTGAGGTGAAGCATTATTGCTCCGCCAATGCACAAGCACTTAAAAGCACCTGCCCAGGACTTTTCTTGAATTTCTTCAACGACCAGATCAGAAATAACGCATATCAAGATTCTGCCTCTTTTGTGAATCTTGAAGTCAACCAAATTGTCTACATTTTCCATCCACATACTTCAACAATGAAAATTAAATATAGTCCTGCAATCTCTGACACATCGTAATTGCGTTTTGAATAAATGACTCTCGACTGCAGCAAGAAATGTTCAACAATCTCTGAATATTATCAATTCATACTCGAGAAGTTTAATAATGAGGTGATAGATCGACCCGAGTATTTCAGACTTTCTTTCGCGCTCGAAACAATGAATAAAATGAGAAAAAAGTTTCGAACAGCACTGGGCCCATTTTTTGTAGGACGTGTTAACTGCATAAATGTCATCATATGAGTAATGGCTGCGCATTTCTTGTCCCCATATTCGCTAAATTTTAATATAATGAATGATAATGGATTCGGAATGGCACATGGGTATGTTGCAGGAACATGGTGGGGGGAACATTGAAAAATGACTTTTTCTGAAATTTTTGTCCGCCTACCTTTATCGAATTTATTGGGGAGCACGTGTTTGAGAAACTTTTATTCGAATTGAATACGTGGGGGGTATGTGGGGAGCTTCCACTCATGATTCAAGATCAAGATTCATTTCGAGATATGTTTGAACATTGCTATTTAACTCGTTTTATAGCTTTCTGCCAACTTCCAGAATTCCAATAAATATAAGAAACTGAAGTAGTTTCAGGAAGAAGGTATCTCATCCCTGAAATTTTTTTATCCAGGTGCCTGATGCTTCCTACGCTGAAAACCCATGGCCAGACATTCTATATTCCACATTGCAGTTCTTCGCCCTCGTTTCCGTAGGAAGCTATTCTGTTCTGGAAAAAAAATAACTAGTTTCGAAGATCGGATACGCTGAAAAACTTCTGAACATCTGATCTGATCGCTCCTGACCGATATCGTAGAAGAATGTCACAGTTGGTTTCACTTCACAAAGCTTGATTGGGCATTCAAATCGTTGATCTTGAATTGAGTTGGTTTACGTCAAAAATGAACTGAGAATTAAACAGAAATGATGACATTTCATTAAACAACGTGATTGGAGTTCTGTGAAAGCCAGCTTGAAACTATAGGTCTCATTCTGTTCATTGAACTTTTATGTTCAATTCCAAGTTTCCGACTATATTCCTTTAGATCACAAACTCATAAATTTTTCATTCAGAAACTGATTCAGTTTTTAATGTATCGAATCACTAGTTTTTACCCGCGACTTCGTCCGCATAAGTTTTTTGTTTTCTCCCGGCTGTAAGTCCCCCTGCAACAATGTCCCACTATCGTGTTCCAGTCCTCAACTTCACATCAAAATTTGTTCAAAAGCAACCTAAGCTACATAATGGATAGCTCCAAATGTTTCCTTAGTAAATATAAAAGTAAATAATGTAAATCGGTTTAGAATACTACTAACTACCTACCTGCCAACCCCCGATGTTAGACAGTGTGACATCCGCAACATCGTTTGCGTAGGAAGTACTAAATTATGGCGCCTACCAACTCTCTAAGTTAGAAAAGGGATCAAATACTAACTTGAAGTCTTAGTAACACCCAGTTAAAAAAAACATCAAAATCATTTCAGTAGCTATGGCGTCATGCGCTTCTTGACACGATCACGCTAGATTTCCGCGGGATTGAGGTATTTTTCCGCCGTAGAAAGTAGCCTGTGTCCGTGCCTAGGATCCTATCTTTATATTAACCAAGTCTTATAAAAATCTAGGTTACTATCTATCACCTAACTAAATTTCATCAAAATCCGTTCAGCCGTTTAGGCATGATAGGGAAAAACTCCCAGCAAAAACCATAAAAAAATCACTAACTCAATTCAGTTTTCTGCCTACTTCCTACCCCCTAAGTGTGATGACCTGATCATTTTGATCTCATATCCGTTTTTAGGTAACCATCTTCAACCTCACTAAATTTCACCAAAATCTGTTCAGCCGTTTAGACGTGAAAGAGCAAAAGTCCCAACAAAAACGACTAAAAATCACTAACTCAATTTAGTTATCTGCCTACTGCCTACCTCCTAAGAACGATGGCGTGATTATTTATAGCCTATGACCATTTCTAGGTTATCATCTATCACTATACCAAATTCATCAAAATCCGTTCAGCCGTTTAGGCGCGAAAGAGTAACAGACAGACAGACAGACAGACAGACAGACTTACTTTCGCATTTATAATATTAGTATGGATATGAAACAACGACCTCGTTCTCCGTACATCGGCGAAGATAACAGAAACTGAAAGCTGGTTGTTCCAAATAATTTCGGATTAAAATAAGTTGACCGATCAATCGGTTCAAGCAGTAGGTGTTTTCTGAAAAAAAAGTTTGTGTTTTTATCTCTATTTTCATATTTTCATATTTCGATATAAGTAAGACTTTCGTTTTTGTTTTTATAAAATGCATTCCAAGATGTCATTGAAGACTAATTCCATCAGTCACGCATTTCAAATATTTTAATGTGAAAATCAAGGCATCCAATGAGCTCATCCCGTTCGTACAATTGTGAATTGCATTTCCATAATCCATTCGGAAGAGGAAAAAATTTGAATGGGTCATCTTTCAAGGTATTCTTGGAAATATAAGTTCCCTGAAAAAAAAATAAATTCAAAGTTCGTGCACAACATATGTTCAGATATTATTTCGAAAAAATCAGTATCTTATTTTTCCCAAAAACCTTATTGTTCTTTAAATTGTACCCGACAATTCGGAATAAACACAAGAATTATTTTTCGACGTGAACTAGTATGGGGTTTAATATTTATTTGAAATTTAATCACTATTTTTCGCTTACTAAAGTTCAACACTCGCATGTTTCTCTCATTTGACCTTTATCTTTCACTAGAATTCAATAGTTTGAATTTTTGTCATCAGTGATTTATTATATTTTAGTTGAAAATTCACGAAGTATCATGAATATCCATCAACATCTTCCAATTTAAACTGAACAAAAATGAATATTCTATATTTTTGTCACTTGCACGTTGTTCACCCATTTAAAGGTAACAAGTAGTACTTTGATTACCTATTATGTAAATGATCAATTCCGTTGGAATGAACATTTAATTTCAGACTACCAAATAAACAAAATTCGCACAGGTGTGGTGTTTTCGGCGATGTTTCTTTCAATAACTGAATAAAAATATATTATGTCGAGAGCGTATAATGATTATTTATTCATAAGGTGAAGTA
Organism: Propylea japonica; assembly: GCA_013421045.1. Lineage (NCBI taxonomy): Eukaryota > Metazoa > Arthropoda > Insecta > Coleoptera > Coccinellidae > Propylea > Propylea japonica. The sequence continues at coordinate 72,449,272 of CM024239.1, read as the reverse complement.
GACGAGTGGCCTAAATCTTTGAGTGAATAAAAGCCATTATTCGCGAGTGGAATACTTTACTTTATTCACGACTATATTTTTAACATGCAATATGTCCTTTTATTACTAGTGTTGAAAAAGTCAAGTTGGCATATGAGTAGTTTTTTGATAAACTCGTCATTGAATATTTTGTTATAATACGCTCACCGGCAAAATGAAGTTTGTTTATTCATAAATATGTTACTTCAAATCCGATTCGATTGAATTCATTTTTCAATTGTAGGTTAGTTCTTCATTCATTACAATAGCTTGATTTTTATTATAGATACAGGGTTTTCAGAAAGAAAACATTGAATTTTACAATTTTGCAATGGGTATAGTATTTCTCGTACTTTAACAAATTCAAACTAAAACCCGATCATAATGAAAATAGAATGAAAACTAATTGAAAAACATAAAGTGTTTCTTGTGTACGGATAACAGCTGCAATTTGTTTTGGCATGCTCTCGATAAGATTATGATTGAAAGCCTGTTCCATTTGATTCAAGAGGAAAGAAATGGTCAAGGAAAGATGTGTATCGATAATGAAATAAAAAATCACATGGTGGAACAACTGGAACACACGAGGGATGGTTTTAAATTTCGAGTAAAAAAACTGATACGTATCACCCAGTATAAAATGACGTACGGCATTTTTTTGAGATTTTTACCTACAATTCAAAAAAAGATTTAATGAAATCGGACTGAAAATAACATATTTATTAACAACAATCATTGATTTATTGAGTGAATCAATCATTTTGCCGGTGAGTGTAGTTTATTTGTCCCTTGCTTGGAAAGTTATGTCCACCCATATTTGTTAATAGGACAAATAGGGAACTAAGGAATATCAGTTTCAAAAAATATAATATTACAGCTGACTCTATGAAGCATCTGACAGCGGTGAAGACTGATTTTTCACAAGTAATTGATGGATGTTATTGTGGCCAAGGAAATTAACATCTAATGGGTAGATTATAAAATAGTAGTGAATAAAATTAATTTTACATGTAAATAGCGAAAACTGAACAGCACGATGTGACTTCGATCGAACTTACCTTTTTATTGGGCAAGAAAACGGAGGATCGATTGAGTCAACAAACTCAGTCCATCCCTGATTTTTTTGAGGTATTTTTCACATATTTTAGTGATTTTCAAATTTTTTATGAAATATTCACAAGTGTCTGGAGCCCCACTAAGATCGCATTTCCAAAGGTTTGTTACAGTCTGAAAACAAAGATATTTTTAACTCAAATTATTGTTTTTTTTTGCCCCATATTAATATTACAACGTATCCTAGCTGTAACTCGTATGGATAACAAGGGAATTTCAATAGCATTTTTGAAATATGATTTCAATGATTTTTAAGAGGAATAATTCCGGAAGAACTCAACTTAAGTATTCTTTTGATAAATAATTCGGTGAGGTTTTGAAATGATTTGATTTCTTGAAGTAGGAATTGAAGGCAGTTTCAGTTTTATGTTATGCTTGAAATACCATTCGGCGATGTGTTATCAATTCCTAGATTTCCATACAAACAAGGTCGGTCTATAAGTTGTAGTGGTTCTTTCAATTGGTTACTTGAGTGAGAAAAGTGGTGTTCACCATTAATGATGATTTGGTGATCTTGAATAAAATAAATTTCAATAACTATTATCGATATTGTTTTCAACCGAAATGGTTCAAGATCCATTCTCACTATTTGAACTAACCTTTTTCAAGACATACAACCATTGTATGAAGTAAGGTGAAATTCCTTATACAATGGTATAACGAGTCCAAATGTGTAGGGTATACTTGCATATTTCTTGTTATTCTGATGAGTTAGGTACGAGACTTATGAGATTAGTCGACATAGGCGTATCTAGCCTCAGTTTTCAGAGGGGGGGATGCGCGGCCCCTGGTTTTTTTGTGATACTTATACGAAGTGTCTGATGGGAATATTTCTGGGGGGCAGAGGTACAACGAACCTGCCCACCCCAAAATACGCCAGTGGTAGTCGACTCGATACTAGTGTTGGGATCACTTAACTTGAAAATCACTCGAGTACTCGATTATTCAAATAGTCGACACTACTCGATTATCTGAAAAAAAACCGCTCGTCACTCGATAATCGAAATGAGTCATGTGTTATTCAATTCGATTTCTCGAGCGACGGGTGATATCTTAATAATCGGGCTGGCGGTTATTTGAATGATTGAGTACAACAAGCCCTATATTCGGTGTTTTCGCCTGGCATTAACCATAGATAATCGCGATCTTTGAGTGAATTCTCATACGATAGTTCTTATTATCATTTTCACCAAACTTGCATCGATTTTCGCAATTTTTGTTTCAGAAAGAACATTTCCAGAAATAGACACGAAAAGTTTCAAATGTTTGGCTGGTCTTTGAATGGTATAGCATTTCCGGAAGTTCCAGGATTAGCTAAATTTGGTGCATTTTCATTGCTACCTGAAGAAACAGTTTCACATGGTATTGTTTGTTATTCTGTAAGTTTAATGTCGGATGAAGCCGGTTTAAATGCTGCTCTAAAAATTTGAAGTACTGCCATAATAAGCCAAAACTTTTCTACAAATAATATTGCAAGTCGCAAATTTCTTATCGTTATTTTTATGGAAATAATTCCATACAGCGGACTTCTGATCTGATCCCATGATAATCATACAATTCGACACACGCGAGCTTCAATTTCGAGGGCAGTAGGTATAAACAAAGTCGCAAGTCACAACTCACAACGCAATGAACGTAGAGGCCGTACAGCCACAGTACAGACACCAACCAGTAGTTGCACTCCGTGGATTTTCTTAATCCAATTTCGCCTCACGCACCATCTCCGTAACTATAACCTCAAATTTTGTTGATTTTATGGATTTTAATGGTTTTTATTGTATAAATATTATAGAAATTCTCGATTCTCTGCTGTATTGTATTGATATTAGACTTATATTGGGAATAGTAGCTGAATGAGCGACAAGCGGTTAGTATGATCGCTTGCAACTCAGGCGATTACGAATATAACCGAAGGTGGGGATCAGGCGAAAAATCGCTCGATTATCACTCGGCTATTGGAATCACTCGATCATCGAGTACTCGGTTATTGAAAGAACTCGATTATTCCCAACACTAGTCGATACGTTTAATTTCACTTCTCGGAGGATTCGAAAAGTTTTTGTATAAAGAAGTTTCAGAAACTTATTTCGATGTCGACGGAAAAAAAACATTCATTTGCGTCCATCTTTTTGTATTTACCTTCCGTTTCAATAAATCCCGAACAATTGATCGGCCACGATATCGAGTATGACAATCGTATTTTGAGAATTACTCAACGTGACCACAATTTCAGGTGAAAAACAAAAAATTGGTTGATTGAGGCGCGTGTTTTAAGGGAACACTTCCTTTGAATCCGATGACATCCAAGAAATAACTTACCCAGAGGTCATCGATGTTCTTGTCAACCACTATTGTTGTTTCTGTGGATCGATTATTCTTGCCGTATATGTGATTTTTGAAATCTGTTACTCTCAGTGGTAAGCCAAGATGATCAGAGCATTCGCCATACTTGAGCATTAGGAAATTCTTCTTTTTCTGAAAGAATAGTTTCATAAAAAAAACTTTATAATAATCAACGATTTTCCACTCACCCCAAACGCTGAATGACAAAAGTGAGGCAGAAAAGCAAGAACATGTAACATAATTATTACATTCATCCCGCCTACACTTATTAAATTCATACCGACTGACAGTCAACTCTGTTTCAATAAAAATGAAACTAATTCAAGATTGTCATTAGGAGTTATTAATTTCGTTCCACTCGTCATCAGCCTATAAAAAGTTCATTAGAAATGCACAGAGGAAATACTTATCATTTCCTATAGCTCATTCAATAATTCCATACTGATCTAAATGTGATATCTTGGATCTTGTTATACTAAAACAATGTGTTTTGAATATTTTTGACTAAACATAATCTCCCAGAATAATGAATTTAGAGTACCTCATAAAAATACTATTAAGTGCTGTGAAGAAAAAATTGAAATCTATCCCTAGTAAAAGAGTATATACGTATTAAAATTATATTAACATTCCTAAGGGAATATGAAGGTTTAAGTCAGCCTAATATTTTTCCTCAAATCGCTCGAAAGTCAACTCACTATTCCGAAAAAATGGCGATAATTTTTATAATGCCTCAAATTTTGTCATAAAATTATTTGGGTTAGAATGGAAACGTATTAAGGGTACCTAAATTGTCAGACTTGACACTTATGAACTTAATTACTGGTATTCTCTAGAGAACAAGATAACAAATTATGAAATTTCCATTCCTAGGACTCCCAGAGGTGGTTGAGGTAGTGAAAACTGCTTAATTGAAATTTTCCAAAGAAAAGTATGAAAATGAAAATAAACGTTATATTATTATGTTGAATACTGAACGCTATGGAAAAATATTATTTCCTCACGGTAAAGCAATAACATTTCTCAAAGTAAAGAAATCTAGATTTTTTTTATTAATTTTTCACAAAAATATCAAAAATTTTTAGGCATTTGCGAAAAACATCTTATTCTCAAAATGATTCACGATACGATTTTGTGCGTTTTTGTTAAACTCATGCATAAAGTGATGAAATCAATCAGTTCTTCCATGATAAAATATCATACCTTGGTAGAGGTATACGTATCTATATATATATTCGTACGAATTTACATATTTACGTATGTATGCAAAAACGATATGAAAAACGTTTGTCGGTTTTTGTCCAAATTTCTTTCCATCGAAAAATATGATGGAATTCTTCTTGATTGTAAGTTTTTTCGTTCCTGGTAAGAAATGAGAAAACATGAGTTTCATTTCAGAGAGAAATACGCGCATCTCATACTGTTTTCAAAGAAAGGAATTCACTTTCGAAGAGAAAAATTAAAATAAAAAATTTCCTTATCATGAAAAATACAAATTGATTGTTCAAAAAATATATTGAAAATGATTAATTTTTAATGATCAATATGTTTTGAAGATTCATAGAATATTTATGTAGGTATACAGGATGTCCGGGAAATAACTGTACATGCTCTTACCAGAGATAGAGTTGGACTAGCTGATTTATGATTGGCTATAAAAAATTAATTTCTGGGTTTCCCTAGAAAGCTACAGGGTGATTTTCCAACTTCATGAAAATACTGAGACAATCACAAAATCGGAACTGATTGACGAATATTATTGAAACTTGGGAGATTATTGGCACATGCTAAGGTCGAGTCAGAAAGATATCGATTATTTCATTATTTCAGGACCGGTCTCATGAATCTTCATTTAAAGTGTTCAGGGCGAAGAAAAACACTTTTTTGTTTCGAATTACAAATAAGTGATTTTAGAAAAGAGTCAATTTATGCTTCAATTTGTGAGATCGCTCAAAGTTGTCACATCAACATTTATTTTTTATGAATTTTTGAATTTGGATGAAGTTCGAAAATTTCAATTTTTTTACACTGAATATCTAAATTCAAACTATAGGCATGTTGCTCAGAAAGAACACAGTCCTATCACAAGTAGCAATTCTGAGTTTAATATCAAAAGCTGTCAGAATAATAATTCCTTCATTTCGCAATACACATAGCCCTGACAGCAACGGATGGTCTGAATGGGCAACAGTTGGTTTGAGACTGATAAAAGATCATTTTGCGAACGCTTTGAAACCAACTGCGCATGCTAACTTGTCTGTGTGTGCAAAAAAACATTAATTTGCAGCTTCTTAAAGAAGCTAATTTCATAAAATACGTTAGCACTTCAATTGAAAATTATTTGTCGTCGAAATTGAATCAAGGAAACAAAGAATCTTGAAAAAACTCTGCGTGAAAGATTTATTATTATTCGGTATTCATATCCAGCTTGTTTAATCAATTTCAGATAACGGATCGTACCACTCGGCCATTCAAAGCAGAATAAAGATAGCAAATTTACGAATCACGAATGTGTCAATATTTTTCAACAGATTACGCTCGGTGGTCAGCCATTTTCATGGTTCTATTTGACATGTTTACGAGAATTAATAAACAGTAAGAGGGAAAACCGAAACGAGTTTTCCAGTTTATCTGAGTACGTTAGCCATGAAATGCGCATAGGGCTGTATCGACGGATTACACTTGAAACAGTAGAAATTTCAGATTCCTCGATTTTATCGTTCGGCTGATTGACGACTCAATAATGGCAACAAATGTTTGCTCTGCTAGAGCGCAGAAATTACTATTCCGGATGCTCCATCAATATCGTCAAGTACCTATTGGAATCCTGATTTGATGATTATTTACCTTCGATACAAAAACCAGGTGACCATTCTGTGGATCATAAAATTAGCTCGATGTTGGAGAGCGAAATATGAACAATACTAAATAAGGAAGATGATGGGAATTTGGTGATGTATCTATCTAACATCTTTGACAATTTACAAGGTGTTTGATGAACATGGGCAAAAGTTCAAAGGCTAATTTTTTTAACTCATGATATCGAAATATTATTGGGCTATTTTTATTGTTTTCTTTTCAGGCAGCATTCGCTGTCGACAGGAACAAACTTTAAACTTCCGCAAAAGCAATTACCTTACTGTTTGATTATGTTCGTCATTTTTCACTATTCACAGAAAAACGATCATCGATCTATTTACGATTGAGTGAAATTTCGAATATATTATTTTGATCTTGATCGAGCTGAAACTTCTCATTAGTGCCATATTGTTTTGAGACTAACAAAAATAATATAAAATGTAAAAATTTAAGAAAAGCCCCGATCTGGTGCTTTCGAGCGCTCGTTCGTTGGTAGAAGGTGTGATTCCTCGGATTATTTCATGAAAAAAGATTCCGATAACTGCTGGTTTGCGAATGATAGGAGATATTCTATACTTACAATCATTTTTTCAATTCGTCATTAAATTTGTAACAAAAAATCTATTTTGCCCCCTTTTCATGTGGGTGCCGTTTTTTTGTAAGAAAATGAAACTGCTTAAATCCGATTTCTAGTAAAATGTTACGCTTAAATGTTTCATTTTTCACTTCAAAACGATGCCCTACAGGCAATGAAGGCAGAATAAGTTTTTTGTCACAAATTCAACCAAGAATTGAAAAATAATTGCTAGTTAGAAATATCTCAGCGGGTACCATCTTTCTGGTCAGTTTTTTTGAAAACTGACTTTTATTTGTAAAACACATTGTATCTTGGAGAAAATGCATTTCTGGGGCTTCATTTATGGAAATTTTTCTTATCAAATGATTTGAGCCATCCTCCTCCCCATTGTTTCGATGTTTTGTATATGAATGCAGATTCTCGGCACGAGCAGAAATATATTCTCATATTATATTATAATGAAATTTAAATACTCAAATTAAGAAATGATTATATGAAAATATTAGAATTCTATGGTTCTGATTTCGCAATCAATACTCATTAACTTCACCAATTTTGCATCCTCAAACTCGATTATCTGCAAATCGAAAGTTTTTTCATGGCAATATTATAACTTTTGTTCAATATTACGGTAGATTATTTTACGGTTATATAACATTTTTGCGTACCCACGGCTTTCAATTAGTATTGAACATTTGGCTGCGTCATTTTTTCTCGTTCGAATCGACAAATTTTGATTTGGTTAATTTAAAAAGAAATTGAATACCTAATATGGTTCTGATGCGATCTTTTTGAAATTCCGCATGAACATTCAGTATAAGAATATTCGTCATCACAACAAATTTCAGTAGAAACGATTATTTTGTGGGACATATTAGGCTTTCCTTTTCAATATTCCGATTTAATTTTCTCTGGGTCCGCTAATAGTATGTCCATAAAATTCCGTATGGAGCTTCTTATTTCTATCGGTTTTGTAATATTGAGGAACAGAAATTTCGAACTGCCATATTTGTGGAAGACGCTGTTCGATTTAGCTGGTTGACGAACTTAACTGCAGCATTTTGGATCCAACCCTGTCAATGTTGAATCTCCAGGATAATCTTTTTCAGAGTTATCTTGTTTACGGATGGACGGCCCCACAAACAGAATTCAATTTGACTACGAATTCGTCAACAGTGAGTCGAACCTTATCGTTTGATTACCATTTTCGAAAATTATAGACATTCGTCAGAATGCTATAGCATTCGTTTGAGTAGACCGAGCGCTCAAAATATCAAATTGTAATATACCCAACTAAGGTAGGTTCGGCCAATCGCCTATAGCGTTGAGAGATGGTTAAATGATACACTTGGACTCATCAAAGGTGTTTTATTAATTGGACATTTCACTGAATGACCATAGTAACATGTAATCGGACTCTCCTCTAAACAATTGATACTTGTTTATTTATACAATCCAATTGTTAGTGTTTATACCATAGAGATACAATAGAGAAGAGACGCTATGACATACAATTTTGTAAGGAAAAATGGAACCACTGGGCGGGGCTTATATACGACCAATATGGCTGAAAGTTCAGGGTTGAATTAAGTTGCCAGTTTTTTCTGTTTACGAATTTCACCCAAAAATACGACGTGTTGGGTCTTTAGGAATCCTGTTCAAATAAGGTCAATTGAATATCAAATAAACAATTTTTCTTCAAGCGATAATATGCACATATAAAAATATATCAGATTACCATGACATACTAGCAAAAATTTCGAATGCGGATCTGTTCAGTACTCATCCCTACCTGTGATATGTTTTCCTCTAATTTTCTTCTTATCTGTCCCTTCTCTGCTTGTAGAAAGCAATACAGCACACGATACCATTTTATTATTGTTATTAAGCACAAGAAATCTCAATTTAACTTAAAAAAGGTACAAAATCACTATTCTTAGAATAAATTCAATGATTGTCAAAATTCGACGTATATCAGTAATATGGCGGATCTGATACCACTTTCATTTCATCGATAGCAACTCTATACTATTCTATCTCTATGGTTTATACTTAATATTAAACATAGTCGGCAATGGTTATACATTCAAAGATTACGCTACGCGTTATTTCAATAACATTTTAAGATGATGCGAGGTTGGACCGGCCTTGCCGTCTCACGTATGGGAATTATACAGGCTGTGTGTACTGACACATACTACAAAATGAACAACAATGACAACTGATCGTCCATGATTTTCTGAGAACGACGACTGCCAAATGTCCGCAGCGTGGAATACTAATCTTCAGTAAAAATATCCATAAAAAATGAGCGAATTTTTCATTTATCAACTCACTGTAAATGCAATAAATTCCACCTATTTTCGAATCTCGTATACGAACATACTGAAATTCGTATTTCATACTGAAGCGCAAATCTTATGAATAATTTGACTCGTAGTCCATAACAAGGCTCGCTGAATATGTTGAATTACCATATCTATTCTGTTCCTGAATACCTTAATAGCCCGAGGATGATCCCCATAACGAAATCATATTCGATACGCTGCTGTATACACTGCCAACCCTGCTTATTATTCGTTGCGAATAACATTGGACATATGTATTCCGTTTTTCGGTTTTTGCAATTCACAAGCTGAGAGAAAATATGAAACCAAAGGTATGGTCCATTCACTTCGATTAAACAGACGGTTATCCATGGAAATTTGCACTTTCCAGTATGTAGTTACACTGATACGCAATATTGATAATATCATCAGAAAGTCGTGAAAATCATGAATAACTTATAATGTTACTTCGAAGAATCTGCTGGTTCAAGACATCTCCTGAACGAAATACAGATTTATGACTCCTATAAATCAATATTTCTTTATTTCATCATCACTTAAAACGATCACCTAATATATTCAATAAACAGAATCCAGTGGAAGGAACGCTGAACCCTAAAACAACTGTGAGGATAAAAAATTAAGAAAGCCCTGAACGTATGCTTTGAGCGCTCGTTCATTGGTGGAGCACAGAATTTTGTACACGACTGAATATATAAACTCAAAATCTCAGCACGATCGGAATAATATTCTGGAAATTATTCGAAAACTGAAATATAGTTCGTTCACGAAAAATTGAGCGCAGAGTAGGCGTTTGTTTATTTATCTAAAATAGGCATTATTTGCTGTCATAACGTAAAATGAAGTCAACGTTGCCGAATGTACCCGGCCTCGTCCGACGATTGCGAGTTATCAGAGAACTCTATGGAATATTGACAACATTACGTATCAATCTGACAACAGAATGGACAACAACCTAAAATTTTAATATACACAGTGTCAAATTTCCATGACCAACCGACGGCTCAACCTTTCGTGAACGGACTATTTATGTATAAACTTGACAATTGAAAAAAATTAATTCTATGGCTGTAATGATGTGATCATCTTGAAATTTTGCATAAACATCCCGTATATCAATTTTCATCCACGAAATGAATTTCACTCGAATCGGATATCTTGTTATTGAAATGTGAAGTTTTTTCTTCTCAATATTCCAACTGAATAAAAAATGAAATGAATAAAAATAAAAAAATCATGAGGCTTATAATGAGCATCTAGCATGTGGCCGCAAAATTTTATTTCGATTGGTTTCGTTTTGTCTGAGATCTTGAGGAACAAACATTTTAAATGGCCATTGTTAATGAAACACCCTTCACTTTTTGGCTGATTAACTGAACCGACACTGAAAATTTCAAGTCTCTAGGATAATCCTTTAAAAAGTTATCGTGCTAACGGACGGACGGACAGCACCATGGACATAATTGAATTGGACCACGGATTCATCATCAGGGTGTCGAACCCTATCGTTTTAGACCATATTCGGTTCAAAAATCGAAAATTTCAGACATTTGGGCAACTTGATATGGTACTCCTTTAAGTAGCGCTCAACAAAAATTTTCAACATGCAACTATTTCAGTAGCATTCAACTCCTTTCTAGGCTTTTGTTTTCTTCTTCATTTCGAAACTTCATAGGTCTTGAAATCCACAGATAATGAGAAGAATTTTGAAAAATATTGACTTGAAATGGCGACCTATTCACATTCGTAAAAAAATGTATTGCAAATTCATTTCTGTATTTACAAGTTAACTAAATCATTATAGAAGTATTTTTATTTAACTAATAAAAAGATACATACAATTAACTTGGAATATCTCTTCAAAAATCTTGGAATTGAAGAACTTCAGAGTAGTACCTGAAATTAAAAATATTCCCCAATTTGTCCAGGCAAACTTTTATCGCTTAATGAAGATAGCTCGATTTCCCTTGGGAGATAACTGATTAGCATCTAAATTTCAAATGACTCAACTATAAAAATTATATATTTGCTGCGAAACTCATTCACATTAGGATATTGGATCAGTAAATTCCGATGAATCGTCGATTCCAAAGTATAATTACTGCTGATTAGGCATATCCTAACTCGGGAAAGCAATTTTCCGGCAACCGTTCGGATTGTACCCACTCTCTCACGGCTCGTCCAAGAATTTTGACTATTCGTCCAAAATAAAACCCATTTTCCGGACTTGTTGCGTAGTTTACTATTTAATCCATTGGGTTGCTGATTTGAAATGACTTTCTGCATTTTTATCGAATGTATAATAAAAGGAAGTGGATATAAATGATGTGTTCATTTGAGGAACAATGTGACCCCTCTGTATCTTTACGGAGACTCGAAAAACGCGTACACACAGCAATGTTCTATTGAAATCGTCGTAGCTAGCAATTTAAGATAATTTAATCATAGCAGACTAAGTGCTTTTAATATGTGAATGGAGTAAACTCGATAGGGCGTTTGATCATTTACATCGTAAGCTATTATTAGGGAAGAAGATAACAATAACCGAAAGCTCATTCAGATTAATTCTGTTTTAAAGCAGGTGGATAACAATTATTCATGCTCCGTTAGGTTTGGCATCAATTTATTTTTAACATCAGTTTACATAAGTATTTCAACGATGAGTGCACACCTGATTGATTTTTTTATTGTTTCCGTTGTGTATTATATTGTTATTTTAGTTTTTTTATTTGGTTGGCTCAGTTTGTACGGCAATAGATGAATGATCGGATTAAACTTCTATAGTACTCGTATAAATATCTAATGCAAATTATACAGGATGGTCTGTGAGTCACATCGTTTGAACTATCTCAACTAGCCGAGAAACTACGGGTGCATAAAATAAGAAGATTCAACACTGCATCGCAGAAATTCAGGCCCATTCATGCAGGACGGTCATCAAAAATTTCGACAGACCAGTGCATACGTGTTTATTTCCATAAATCACTCCAATTTATGTTATTCAGAATCGAATGAAAAACTTACAATTGAAAGTCTAAAAAGTGTTTCAATTTTAATTGTAACCTTGTAATGAGAGGTCGTTATAACGCCAAAAACTTGTTTAAAAATTGGGTTCATGAGTAACCCATGTTGAAGTGTTTATAAAAATGGCCTTGTCAATATTTTCGCTGTTGTGGTTTTCAAAAACAAAATATATGTGTGCTTCTTGTATCGAATTATTAATTCAAATCAGGTACATGTTCAAACTGAGCACCACTTGCGATAGAACTTATATTTTGACAGACTTCTGCTCTTTGATTTGTATAAGTGAATATGCACTCTAAAAATATTGATGCGAACATTTCTTCAAAGAGAATTGAATACTTTTCGAATTTAAGTACCATTCGATGGCTGTTCACTATTCAAATTCTTGGTGATGTAGGGATTCTCCTCATCAGAAGTTTTTCAACATTCTATGAATAGTAGCAGCTGTTAGCCTACGAACATAAGTAAATAATAATAATAAACTAAAGTAAATTTTACTTGAATTCCGCAATTCCTTATACGCACATCGTCAAAAGTATTGCTGTTTTGATTTCTCAAAAAATTGACAATCCAAGTTGTGGAAATGAGATGAGTGTGTTTCTCTTTGATTTATGCAGGATGTGACGGAAGAGGATGAGAAAAATTCTGAACTCATCTTTTATTTTTTTTGAATAATCATAGTTTTTCCACAACTAAATGCAAATTCAATCATCCGCAAGAGCCATCGTCTTTCAATCAACTGACCAATACGCCTAGGCAATGAAATTTTTAGATGTTTGATTCATTATTTGTGAATAGTATGGGTTCTGATTAATGGATATTGCTCTTCTTGAGCTATTCCATAAAGACTCAATCTGATTTATTATTGATGAGTTCATCGATATAACCTTAACTCAGATGGAGGGTTCATATTATCATATGATTCATTTAAGAACCCATGATACTAATGGAGATTTTAATATCATGTGAGAACCCTGGAAAACTGTCAATCATGCTATGAATGAAATATACACAGTCGTTTGATACCACAATAATACACTTTCTTTATTCGCTCAAAACCTTCTAACTTGTGTCCTGTATTCCCGAACAGAAAGCTTTTTTGCTGGTATATTCTATTCATTTCATTTCATTTCCTTTTCATTAAATTGTCATGTTACATTACATTACAAGTTGAGAGTTGACTTAGGGGGTCAAAAGTTTTGACGATTTGTGTATCATGAAAAATATCGGGAAGTTCTTATTCATTGTAACACTTTGTATGAGCTATTTCCTCTGAAATGATCTATTTTATCTAATATTCCTTCATACCGAAATAAATGTTTAAGGATATTTCTGTTTCCAAGTCGAGTTAACCACGATGTTCGAAGTCATACCTGATATAAATTGTCAATATCAGCGTCTATCCCACCTTTCTCAAATCTGCTTCAACTTGAACGTCGCGTCGCACGAATTCACAAAAAGCAGGATGAAAACTTTTGGTCAGGTTATAATAATAAGGCAAGCGTCCCATGTACTCTTCAGCCTCTTGAAAAGTTGGACATAAACTAAATCCAGGACTTAGATAACGGCCCGGTATGCTCTTTAGCGCCCGTCGTTTGGAGTCAGTGCTAAGCCTCAGGATTATTCATGAGTTTTAGCTACTTTGTAACTCAGTTTCTCGGTCCCGCTCTAAACCATTTTCTTGATTTCTAGGTAATCACTTGCTCGTTACTTATCCTTCGAGCATTTACATACTGCTCGCTTCCCAGCCTGTTTTCTTAGGCGAGAAACGATGGGTCGTAAGCCATCTGACTTCATTGAAACATACAAACTTGCCTGTTATCATCGGCCTAGTTGCTTTAATGGGGGACTCCGTCATTATGCAGAAGACATGGACGAATACCATGATAATAACATAATATCAGTAGAATTCAACGACGGCTATGGAGAGCTGTTCGAAGATTAAGGTCTTGTTGAGTGTGTATTCATAATTAGGGAATACCTACACAACAAAGAAAATGCAAAAAACATAACGATAATGTGTATTCGTAAATTTGTTAACGAACTCACTCGACGGAGTATCCAGAATTAGTTTTTTGAAATGATCTTGTTATGAAAGGAGTATAATGAAGATACACGAAAAACTACCACAGAGCACAGCTTTTTGAACTATATTTGAAATACGAGATGGGCAAGCACCATCACCATTCATCAAGGAAGGTTGTTAAATAGTGAGATTTTAAAAATGCGTTGAACTGAACTGAAAGTATCAAGATAAAGAAAAAATGACAAACAAAAAATTCTTTGCCTTTAAGGAGGCTAACCTAACAAATTTTTGAATAAATCATCCCAGTCTGCATGAAGAAGGTTCTGTGAGCCTATAAATTGAAGATTGTATTCATTTCGATGATACTATTTTCAATTTATCTATGTTTCAAAAAAATGATAGTATCAAGACTCGAGATACTATCAGGACTAATCTGACTGAAGAAAAACATGACAATGAATCATATGAATTACCTTTTGTGGGCGGTAGCTCCTAGGAGAAACCAAACATCCTTCGAATTTTCGAACCGAAGAAAATAAAAAACAAGGTCAACTGGGAAATACTGTAAGTCAAATCTTGTTCAAAATGCTATGAATGATTACCACAGTATTCTGAGAGAAGAGAAAGTGACCATTCAAGAATGTAGCTTTTATGTGAAGAACCTAAAAACCGTCAACCGTCTGTTGATCAGTTCGAAAATTATTATGCTAACGGCCGGACGGTCCTACGGACAGGATTGATTTTGACCTGGGATTTTTCATCAAGGAGTCGAACCCTACCGTTTAAGACCATTTTCGCCTCGCAATTCATGAATTTTGAATGACCATATTTTATGGAATACCCTGTACGATTTGGCTGGTTAACGAACTCAACCAAGGCTTTTGGGACTCGAACTCAACCTGAAAATTTCAAGTCTCTAGGACAATCCTTTCGAAAATTATTGTGCTAACGGCCGGACGGCCCTACGGACAGAATTGATTTTGACCAGGGATTTTTCATTAAGGCGTCGAAACTTATCGTTTGAGACCATTTTCACCTCTAAATTCGAAAATTACAGACATTTGGGTAAAACGCTATAGCACACATTTAAGTTGCACGAGCGCTGAAAAATCGAGACAGAGGGCTTTCATTTCTTGAAACGTTTCACCAATTTCCAGTCTAATCGGTATAGGATTTTCTGTCTTACTTAGTAATTCAAATAATTGTTTTTCTTTATACTCAGGCCCCCAATAGCTGAGTACCAATAATAATTTGCATTTCCTCTGAGTGTGCCGTGAAATTCTGTCATTCATATAAGCATGTGTTTTTACTTAAATTTCAAATCAAAATATTGAATTTTTATCACAATGCTAACACTATTTTCGGCCAAATCCTGAAGAATGTATATAATTTTTTCTTCAACATCTTGGATTCTGTATACAAAATGCTTCACGAGAATTCTTTACTGAACCAATCAGAAAAATGTTTCTGTTTTCTACCTATCTTAGATACAGAGTCAGCTTTTATCGAGAACCCCTATAGAATTATCTTCGAATAGCAGCACACAAAAAACTCCGGAATGTTTAATGAAACTGATTCAAATAACTGTTGTTCTCGATATTTCACTCTCTGCAAGTTCATGAACTCGAGTTTTGACTAATCCTCGAAGAATTTCGTGTAAGTGGAATGCATTAAACTTTTAGAATTGATTGGCAGTGCGGATGAATGCGCAAAAGGTACAAACTAAATGTCAGTGCATTTCACGAATGTTCCTCCTTCTAGAAGAATTAAATGTGTATAACTGAAAGGGCCCTCACGTCCTTCATTACATTCCGTTTTCTGCCATCTACATTTGCTATTTCCATTTACCTAATAAGAATACTATGGTTAATCAGCTTTATATTGTGGAGAATTTGCATTCGAATCCTCTTACAAAAGGGCAGTTGGTTAGAACGCCGAAGAGCTAGTTGAAACAGAATACTTTAATGTTTTTTTACGCTTTCCACTTCAGCTTCTGGACTGAACCTGATTTTGCAGATTTCAACGAAGTAAATGGAAGTGGCTAATCAAAAGTTTGTATTCATTATTCAGATTTATCAGATCAGATAACTCATATCGATCGATTTATTGAAAAACAGAAACAATTAATTATTGTTTCTAGGTCAACAAGGAATCCCCTCAGAACTATCTATCAAAAAACTTTGCACTTATAATGTTTTTATTTCTTGCAAGTGACGCATTCTGAGTTTTCCGAAACAGGAACGTCATTATGCGCCTCCCAGCAGACTTTTACTGAGGTCATGTTGATGCTATCTGATAGACCTAATGCCAATCTATCTCCAGTGTTTCGCGTGGTATTTTTGGGACACCCTGTACACAAGCAACCATCGATCGAAAAAAAAGTATTCATTTTTTGTATTTCTCAAGGAATATGACTTAACAAATTATTCCTGGAAATTTTGCAGAGCTCATGAATATTTTGAAAATTATATTATATTTCCTGAAAATATTCGTAGGCGAGAAAAAAAATCCCGAAATTTATTCGATCTCGTGTGGTATTCCTCACCAAATTGTTTCATTGTATTTCATTGTACATAGACAATCAATTCATTCCATTGAAAGTCATTATAAACGCCGGAAAAATTTCAGTATAAATCACTGTTGACCACCCATGAGGAAAAATTTTCCATTAAAATTCAACCGTTGCGATGGTAGTTTTCAGAAATACACGTTTTGATTGGATAAAATTAGAGTTGTGGAATTTTCACCTCAATGGGATAAATTTTTGAGTTCGACACGTGAGTTTAAAATGATATTCAGCGGTAGACTCTTTATTAATCTAACCCACTTGTTGTAAAAATAACTCTCAACTACAGAAATGTATTGATGATGATGATGATTGATGATGACGCTGAAACTACAGAACTTGGGAGTAAGAGACTAGCACATAATAAATACCTAGATTGAAATAACTTCTGGATAATTTCAAGTGACGGAAATAGCCTTAATATTCAACTAAGTTACTGTTCCATCATCAAGAACTTCACTTCAACAACTATCAGAAATGCTATAATATCTGCTAAGAAATATCCTACACGTGATTTCAGTCATTAGCTATGCTGACGGTCTTTTGACGGCCTCAAAGAAATCTCAGTCACGTCTTCATCTCCAGAAAAAAGCCGTGATATCGAGTCTTGTCTACGTCACTTAATGAATGATAACCGGCTTAACATCACGTAATGTTTTTTTAGATTTTGTTACCGTATTTGAATTAAATCTCCTCCTGGCTATGCCAAGGTCCTAAATGGTAAATTAACTACAGCTTCTTTATTCATGATTTCGATTCATAGAAGATAAATACTTAATTTGCAATAAATACAGTATCAGCAAATCTGAGAAAACTTCGAGTATAATCAGTCTGAATGCAGACACTTAATCGGAAATAGAATGAAGTACCTTCTCTATATTCTCTCCAAGATTAATAGCGTTGAATAAAACATCCAAAAGACTGAATTATGGCTAATTGAGACAAATTCGCAGAAATTTAGAATCTCGGATTATCTCCAGAAAGATCGTGAAAATTAAGTCAGCACATTCTGCTCAGGAAAGAAGAATTAAAATTAAATAAATTCGAGTGCTTGAAGCTGGATTTTACACAACACTAAATATAAAGTAGGAACCTCGAGTTTGCTGCTTGAGGCGAAGATTATTGCTAATTAAGAAAAAGAGGTTGATTTTTCTGACGAGTTTTCAGGAACGGTATACAGGGTGAGTCTTTGACTTGTAAACATATATTTTAACCGTAGATTCCTGAGGTCAAAAGAAACACTTTTTTCCTCTACCATTTTTTCCGATTCGGCCTGGTTAAAAAGATACAGGCTGTTGAAAATCCATGAAAAGCATACATTTTTAGTAATATCTCGCAAACGATTCCTTCAAATGAAATGACTTTTGAAACATAGTTTTTCATGAATATGATTAATCTTTCCCGAGTACAAAATTCCGAGTAATTCGATGTTGAAAGAAAAAAAAATCTTAGAAAATCGAAAAATTGGGTACTTTGGCTGAATGCAACTCTGTCGAAAATATTCACAGAATCAAATTTTCCCTATGTGGTCACTTTGACAAATTTCAAGAATAATTCGATAATTTGTTATCCGGAATGATGAATGGTAAGAGAACTAGCGGATTACAATGAATAAGCTCACCTCTATACTTCTTCAGTGTAAATCCTTATCTATTCAAGCAAATTTCCACACCACTTTCGAAGTACCTATTGCAATTTTGTTCGTTGAGCTTTGACATACGTTGATCCAAATTTCATTTTCTCATTTATTCATCATATTTATTACTGCTAAAATGACCTCAATAAAGTTATTATTCATGAAGTCGTATGATTCTGTAAAACGAACTAACCACAGAACACCGATGTCAAAGAATCTAGTGTCATGTCTGTGACTTTTACCATGCGGACACCCCTTGAAATTCAATCGCCCCAACTGGTGTTTATGAACGTGAAATGTCATGCGTGTAAGCGTGTTGCCAGTGTTTAGTAGGTAGCTCGCACTTATTTTATGGTTGAGTTTGATTTTATGTTCTGTGGTTGAGTTGTTGTTTTGATTTCGGAAGCTCTTACACGAAAGATTTCAAGAGATATTGGAAATGAATGCTCTAGCTAGAATAGGTGGTTTAAAAGTTAATCCGATATAATCAAAAATGAAGTATACATCAAGAAGAGATCATTCTGTTTTTCATCACTAGCAAAATTTTGGATGAATCAATCATTGCATTAGAAAATATACAACTGGTATTGAAAAAGTAAGTTCATATTTCTTTCTTTAATACAGCAGCTTATTTGAAAATTTCGAATGGTATATCTACTCGTTTCTTTGATACAATAGCTTATTTCAAAGGTTGAATGCTGTCGTACTTGCAAAAATTCAGTGGTTAGTTTACCAGTGGCGGCATAGCTCATTCTCGAAACAAAAAAGGGCTATATCTTCTTATTTAGGCCGAATCGGAAAAATGGTAGAGGAAAAAAGTGTTTATTTTGACCCCAGGAATATACGGTTGAAATATATGTAAAAGTCTAAGACTCACCCTGTATACTGATTTTCTTTCTGCTGATATGAAACGAGGAAAACATAATAGGGTGATAGAATGAGTGTACTTTCATGTAGGTGTAAGTGGGGCAGATTCATACAGGGGCACCTACATACATTCAGCCTGTTGGAAGTTAGGCGTGGGGTAGAAAAATTGAGTTAGTACTTGTTCATGATGTTTATAGCTTTTATGTGGGTCTACTGGTCATTGAAGTTTCATATTCGTAGGCCTGGAATGCTTATGTCCCAATGACGAAACGCATTTGCATCTTCAGTAAGTAATCTCATATCAAGTTACTGGCATCAGATTAATCACTGCTAAGTTTCAAGTTTTTCCTGCATATGGTTTTATTCATTCGTAAATAATAAAAATAGTAATAATAATAGAGTTATTCAAGAAATATATTACATTGAACAAACTTCAGTCTACTGTAAAGTTAAATATTGAATACTAACTGTGCACAGTGCTAAACATAACATAATTTTCTTAGAAACAGCCACAAAATAATACATTTATTTGTTTCTCATTTGTAAACGTCAGTTTCCAAAATCACAATATCAATCAAGGAAGTTTATCTTATCAAGTCACTAACTTGTAAAATTGACAGTTCTTGCTTCTAATTCCATTCAGCCTTCTAATTTCAGAGTTCCTGAAACAAATTTATTTCTCAATAAACGTTGTCAAACTATTCAAAAACGATATTCGTACGTTGTTTTATTCGTATCTATTCGTTTTCTTTCTCAAAATTGCAAATATCCTAGAGGTTTTTTGACCTGTAAACTCACTGACAATCACGTACTTGCTTATAATTTCATTCATCTTTCTAATTTCATCGTTCCTGGAACAAAATTTGTTTAGTAATAAACGTTATAAAAGTATTAAAAACGATATTCATACCTTGTTTCATTGAATCTGGCCTTTTTCGTCAGAAATGAGCAAATATTCTCGAAGGACCTCCTTCTCGTAAAGCCACTGACACTTGTCTTAATTTTCCGATGTCATAGGTAAATAATCATGAATAATACAATTTTAAGAAATTTAACGCCATTATTGAGATTTTTTTTGGAATTTATCTAACCTTTTTACAAATGAGAAACAAATAAAATATAAAACAATACACGCAAGGTAACGGGTTTTACTGGCTCAAGGAGGTAACTGACTCGTCTGCGGCTCGTCAATTATATCCTCCATTCGCCAGTAAAACCCTCTTACCTTGCTAGTAATGTTATATACTATTTCTTGCAATATAACTCCTAAAAACTATGTGTTCTATCATTATTTAAACAATGATTTCATTCATTTATCAGTGTCAAAGTCCGGTAAGTGTCAATAAATTTGTATTTTTGTCAACAAGTTAAAAATTCAATTGATTCATTATTTCTTGTATTCTATTTCTGTCGAAATCTATAATCCGTGGTTCTATTTGTCTCTTGAACGATCGCTTATTTTTTAATTTGGTAATTTCGTCGGGCACTAGGGAGAATCACCTTTGAGCGATGTATGTGCAGCTTCTCTGACCTAGTCTTGACTGTTCAAAATTTCTTTCAGCAGCTCTGGTTCGATACTGGTGATATTTTTCTTTAATAGGAATTTTTCTATCGTAGATGTTATTAATTATCTTGAGTGCAAATACCTGCCTGATATCAGGCATCTTGGCGAGTTCATAGAGATGTTTAGTGGGGAACGTTATTAATTTGAGGAAATATTTCTTCAATACACCAATTCTCTTTCTATGACTGTCCAGCACTCCGCTCCAACCAATTATTCCATACGACAGCTGGCGTTGCATAAGAGTATTTTATGGTATGTCTAGGTATTTAGCACAATTTATACTCTTTTTTGTATACTTGAATTCATATAAAATACCACGCAGCTTTCTGATCAAATAAATCATATCCTGGCCCCAATTCAAGTGTTGGTCGATATCAATTCTCTAATATTTTACTGAGTCTGATGTATATGTGGATATTTCTTTATTGATACTTATATTGCCAAGATATTATGTATGCTTCTTGCTCTTGTTGTTTAGCGTTCTTGAGGAATTTGTTCAGATTTTTTTTTCTGGGCGTTGCCTCAGAGTAAGGTCGTTTGCTATACAGCTGAATCTTTAAATTTTTTTTGTATTTTAAAATTCATTTCTTTTAAAGATGAGAGATGAGCTCACCTTGACTAGGCAATTTTCAGTTTTTTCCAAAGGATAAATATCGTTTATATCCGTTTCCTTCAATTTAATTTCCAACTGGCGGGCTAGCTCTAGCAAACCAGTGTTGAGGTTATTTCCCCACTTTTTTTTAGTCCAAATATAACAAAATTGTTTTTATTCCGGCTGTGCCTGTCAGTTTTAATTGTCCCTTCAGTTGTTTATTTTCATTTTTCAGGTGATTCAGCCTATTTTTCAGGCTTTGAATTTCCAATAGCAGTCTAGTTTTGGATGACGTTATAGTATTTTCAGTTCTTTTCTGATATTTATTATATCATTTAACAATTGCCTGGTTGTTTTTTCTTCCACGGCTTTTTGAGACATCATCATCTTTTCCGAATTGAATTTTTTGATTGATCGTTATTTCAATATCTGGATTTTGATGACTTTTCGACATTTTATGAAAATAGTCGTTTTCATGACACTTCGAGTTCTTAATGAGGAGTGATAGTAATTCATTTTTCATTCATTTCATACTGATACATCATAAATGAGTACATGCTCAATTACCGTAACTATTACCATTGCATTGCATTGCATTGGGAGTTAAACTGGGCAGCTATAAATTTTTAACTCCCTCTAAAGTGTTCACAAAAACAAACCGACTAAAATTGTTACCCGAATTGCAAGGGCTTTCTATTTAACGGTTGTCAGTGTTAATGAATGTATTCAAACATAAAGTTTCCCTTCTTTAATCTGACATGTCAGCCAACATTTTTGCAGTTTTACTTTTCAATTCCATGCTGTCGGCCAAATACCCTTCTGCCACCGTTGAACTTCGCCATCCACCATGTCTCTTCAATGTTGTCATATTTTCTCCTGCATTGACCAAGGCAGTCGCAGAAGTCCTTCGCAGACAATGTCCTGAAAAAGTTTCTGGATTCGGCAATTCCACAAATCTAGCAATTTTGCATGGAATTTTCCCGAATGTATTTTTTCTAACCAGTTGAACTGTGCAACGTTTTCCGTGATATGTTAGAAAAAATCTTTTCGAGCCCGATGAACGCAGTAGCATATACTTCCTCACTATTTCCAATGCAGAGAACTAGTTTTTTCCACAATTGTAAATCTCTTACAGATATCTGTTCTACTCTTACCTCCCGGAATGTCAATCAACTATTACAGAACCCTTAACTTTGATGTGATTTATCTTCATATTCAAATTGAAAAAACACGTTGAATATATTTACTCATCTACAAACCTGATGAACCTGATGAAACTGACTCATTAATTCATTTTGCTCATATCCGACCATTGAAATAATCCAATATATTTTTGCAGTAAAACTCTGGGCTTACAACAATAATTGATTGATTATGGTTTCATCCCAACTAAGACTAGCAGGGCGAGGAAATGTCTCTCTTCCTTATTCAGAAAAAAGTATGACCAGCATTTCGTGCCATCAATCAACCTGGGATTACTGCTAGCTCGTTATTAAGAACGGTCGTATGAGACCTGCTATACCGTCTGGAAGAAGTGTGAAAATATTACCTCACGCCCGTTTGTTTGCCTTCAGTGGAAATCATAGCCATTTCCCCTTTCTAAAAGCTCACTTGGCGAGATATATTTTCATTCCATTTATGGTCTCAACTTGTGCTATAATGGCCAGTTTTGGGAAGAAGATCATAATGAAACTAGTGTTGAGTTTATGGGATTTCAGGGTTATTTACGGAATTCTTGAACTGGGAATATGTGAGATTAATCTCTTACCGAAAGCAATATGCCTTGATTTAACGATTTACTTATACAGGGTGTCTTCTTTTGGTAGTGCCTAACTCAAGCGAAA
This sequence comes from Propylea japonica, assembly GCA_013421045.1. NCBI lineage: Eukaryota > Metazoa > Arthropoda > Insecta > Coleoptera > Coccinellidae > Propylea > Propylea japonica. The sequence continues at coordinate 72,425,895 of CM024239.1, read as the reverse complement.
AATCCTACAAAGTATTGACAACAAAAGATATCATGCGGAGGTATGAGACCTGCTCCACCGTCTGCAAGAAGTGTGAAAATATTACCTTATGGGCCCCACTCACTTCGTTCTTCTCCGCCGTTTTTACCGAGATATATTTTCATTCTATTTATGGTTTCAACTTGTGCTATGATGGCAAGTTTTTGAAGTAGATCATAATGAAACTAGTCTTGAGTTTATGCGATTTCGAGGTTATTTACGGAATTCTTTAAATGGGAGTGAGATTATTCGTTGACCAAAAGCAATATGCCGTGTTTGGGGGATTTATGTATACAGGATGTCTACTTTTAAAACATTAAACGACGTAAGTGCCATTCAAATCATTTCGAGTTATTTCGGAAGAACTTGTTTCGTGACTATTTTTTCAGAAAATCGTCAGAAATTTCGTTTATGATTAGTAAAAACACCAAAAAACTACTTAGTATATGTATACGTTCAGTTGAAATTGATCTTGGAAAACTAAATAGTAAAAAAGGCTAAAATGGAGGTTGTGTCAATTGAGGTTGTGTCGTGTCGTTTATGGCGTCAATGTACCTATTACTGTCACTTATGGCCGGAGTGAATCACCTCGACGAATTCTGTTTTGACGAGCCTGGCGCTTACGCAACTTGAACTTGAAATAGAGGAAAAGTGGTTAATTTTAATTTCAAAACTGATGATTGATTAAGGACGAACAAACCTACAATTGAAAAAAAATAATTTTATTCGGAAGTGAAATAACATATTAATGAATATTCAAACTTTATCGATTTTCTGAGTGAATCGATTATTTTGCCGGTCAGAAAAATATAGTAGAAAAAAAAAGAAGTATAATATAATGAGTGGATTATACAATAGTCGTGTATACATTTTTTGAAACAATATTTCTGTCGAAATCAAAGACTCATTCCAAATGCAACAAATGACGCAGACACAGCTCATAGTGATATTTCAGCTTCAGGTTGTTCGTGGAGAAACAATCGTTGATGTTTTAATTACGACAAGAATTCCTTCAGAATCGATCGCATGCTTTCAGTCTTCGAAACAAAAGGCATCCTTACAAACGTTCAATCGACAGAGCAATATCATTGTAGCAAGAGGACGCAGCGTCATTTGGCCGAGAAGTAATCAACAACTAATCAAACTACGGGCGGAGAAACCAACTGCACAATTTGTCAATGCTCAAACAAGGTAAAATGTTCGGATTTAACTTTTCCTCTAATTACCTGGCAAAGAAGACTGGATCTTTTGTGCTCAATATTAAAGGTAGATGAGTATTTCAATACGTTTGGAATATAATTTTTATCAGTTTGAATAGCGAGATTCAATCCTTTCAGATATTTGAAGGCGAAATTAATTATACGGGAACTTTGTGAATGATTGTAACATCGTAGGGTGCTTTAAAATTATTTTATCTTTTCGTTTTAAATGGAAAGTCTACAAATTTATGATTCTAGTCACATTATTCAATTCATTTCGGAATCACCAGCCTAAACTAGCAGTATCGTTTGTTAAAATTAAAGTTTACATCAAAATATAAATATTTATAATAGTGCAACGCCAACTGTGTTGTTATGATCATTTATAGAGACCCTGTACTATCGGGTTGTTGATGCGATCACTTAATGATGGAATATTTATTGAAATATTTTAATCGTTGAAATTAATGATATCCCTGAAATTCTTGAGCTAACTGGCTTTCTCAAGAAATTGTTAGAAAAGTCAAAAGGACTTGAACATAATAGTATATAGAAACAACCAAGTAAAACCAAACCAAAACAAACGCCATATGTTGTCATATGTTGAAGGGTCTTCTCTGGAAGATGAGAAGAATTGAAAATAGCTAAATAATTTAGCTATTTTCATCCGGGATTTCTCGTCAACAACCTGATAGCATAATTGATTTAGCCTTTAAATATCTGAATATTATCCTGAATACTTTTTTCTATTTATTATTATTATAAATATTCACTTAAATCGTACGGTGCAAAGGGCCATGTAGATTTATAATGAATGAACAATGTATTCAAGGTATTTAATTGGTTTAGGATTAATGCTGTATTGGTTAAAATCGCTTCGAAAATGAGCCATTATTTGTCATAAAAAGTAAATGATAAAAAAAAGTCATTGTGGGTTATCCATAATTTTATGGCGTCATGCGCTTTTTGACACGATCACGCTGATTTCCGCGGAAATGAGGTATTTTCCGCCGTAAAAGGTAGCCTGTGTCTGTGCCTAGAATCCTATATTCATAATAACCAAGTCTTATAAAAATCCGTTCAGGCGTGAATGAGGTAAACTTTTAAAACAAACGATTAGTTTTCTGCCTACTGCCTATGGCTATGGGCTATGGGCTATTAATATTCATGCTATCGTACTTGAGGCGTACACGCCTTAAGTACGATAGCATGAATATTAATAGCCCATATCCTTTTCGAGGTTACTATCTATCACCTAACTAAATTTCATCAAAATCCGTTCAGCCGTTAAGGCATGATACAGCAAAACTCCCAGCAAAAACCATAAAAAAAATCACTAACTCAATTTAGTTTTCTGCCTACTTTCTACCCCCTAAGTACGATGACGTGATCATTTTGATCTTATATCCGTTTTTAGGTAACCATCTATTATACCTTACTAAATTTCATCCAAATCTGTTCAGCCGTTTAGACGTGAAAGAGCAAAAGTCCCAACAAAAACGACTAAAAATCACTAACTCAATTTAGTTATTTGCCTACTGCCTACCCCCTAAGAACGATGGCGTAATTATTTATAGCTTATGACCATTTTTATGTTATCATCTATCACCATACCAAATTTCATCAAAATCCGTTCAGCCGTTTAGGCGTGAAAGAGTAACAGACAGACAGACAGACAGACAGAGTTACTTTCGCATTTATTTTATAATATTAGTATGGATCTGAGAAATAGACATAGAGTACTTAAAAATTACATTTTCCATGACCCAGAAGTCAAGAATAGATCTGAATTGAAACATCCATCACCGAAATAGAATTTCATTACATTTATTCACTTCTGCTGCACACCAAACCGCGAATGAATAACTAGTCTTCGCGGGGTTTAAAACAGACTACAGCTAGCAGCATATAATTGGAAACTATACCGCAACAACTTTATAACGGGAAACAGTTCATCTTTTGGTTTATCCGTAGATAAAACGACCGCAAGCCCAGATGTGGTTGATTATTTCAAGAGACTTGCATGCCGCAATGAAGCAGTTGCCTTAATTGAAAATTGGCCAAACACAATGTTTGCTTCTGGCGGAGTATACTTTATTGCACATAAAATGTACTCAAATACCCACTGAGAACTCTCATGCAAGTGAAAATCGCTTCATTCAAATTATATGAGAACTCTGGGTGAACTGTTACCTTCAAACGCAGCGTTTGTAAACTCGTAAATAATTCCAAATGAGAGGAAAAATGAAGCAGTTTCAGGTTTAGCGGAGATAAATGGGCAACGCTGAAGGATAGATAATTTTATCTTTTTTTGCTATGTTTATTCAGTTTAAAGGACTTGAATACTCAATTAGGTCAAAAGAGAATCGTATAGGATGAAACAGCGCATATATCATATTGCAATGCTTTTTCAATTCGGGATTTACTGTTTATATTATAACTTGATATTTGTCTGCAGCTACTTTATGCAAAATTCCTTACTCTCGACGTTTCACGCGAATACTCGGTGATGTTGAAAAATTCAGGTGGACAGATTTGGTGATCCCTCAACTACAACTTTTTAACTCAAAGAGGTAGAGGAAAATGAAAGTTGTATAATATGTTAGAATTATATATTTTGGAACTTATCACTAGATTGCATAATATTCTATGCACACGCGCATAGATGGATATAACCTCAATGTAGATAGACTTAGATGACGGCCACTTGAGTAATGCCGACTTGTATTGTAGCTTGAAGCTAATAAATTATTATCTTGTTGAATCTGGAATATTATTAATCATCCACATATAATACATGGTGTCAGGTGAATAACTACGTCTGGTTAAGTAGTATTAGAGTAAATTTCACACAAGAAGAGTGAAATAATGGAGTCCACGTTTTGCAATTTTAAGCCACCGGAACCGATCACCTTTGATGGGAATACAGCAGATAAGTGGAAGCGTTTCAGCCAAAAACTGAGAATTTTCATGACCGCTAGCAATTTAGATAGAGAGTCCGACGAAAAGAAAATTGCTGTGATGCTGAATTTGGGAGGAGATGAGTTGATGGATTTATTCAACACCTTCAAAATTCCCGAGAACGACAGGAAATTTGAGGACGTTTTCAAGAAGTTTGAGGAGTACTGTTCACCAAAAAAGAACGTTATATTTGAAAGATTCAAGTTCCACAACATAAATCAAACTGAAGGTCAGCTATTTGACAATTTTGTTACTGAATTGAAAAAAGCCGTACAAACTACTGAATATACTAGCCAAGATGACATGATTCGAGACAGAATTGTAATGGGAATTTACAACAAAGACACGCAAGAAAGATTACTGAGAGAGCCACAGTTAACCTTGGAAAAGGCAATTAATTTTTGCAGGGCCATTGAAATTAGCAAATCCCAGTCCAAAATGTTACAAAATGATGCTGAAGTATGTGCAATAAATAAAAAAGATTGCATGTACTGCGGACGTAAGCATGAGAAAGGAAAATGTCCAGCGTACCGAAAGACCTGTGCAAAGTGTCAGGGCAGGAACCACTTTGCCAACGTCTGCAGGAAGGAAGAGTTTGGGAACAAGAAGGAGAAGAAGAAAACTAGAGGTGAGAAGCCTAAGAAGATCAATGAGGTCAAGGAACAAGAGAATAACGAAGAAGGAAGTGACAATGGAAACTCAGATGACTTTTATGTGGATGATCTACAGATAGCTGTTGTTGAAGGTAGTAAAAGAACAGAATGGAAGAAAAATATTAATATTGGTAATAAGACAGTCAACTTCAAACTTGATACTGGAGCCGAGGTCAGTATTTTACCGTTTAATTATGTGAAAGAGCTTTCTTGTGAACATTTATTGAGAAATTCAAAAGTATCTTTAGTTTCATATGGTAATTCTGGATTTAGATTAAATACAAAAGGTCAGATAGAGTTATTATGTAAGGCTAATAACATAGAACAAACTGTTAATTTTGTAGTTATAGATACTGATGATCAAAGACCATTATTGGGGTTACAAGATTGTATTAGGTTTAACTTAGTTAAAAGATTGGATTCTTTAGGTATTAAGTTTAATTCACTTGAGGATATTATTCAACAATATCCTAGTTGTTTTGAAGGCCTTGGATCCTTTCCAAATGAATATCACATAACATTAAATGATAATGCTTCTGCTAAGGTAACTCCAATTAGAAGAGTTCCTCATTCATTGCATAAAAAATTAAAAGCTAAACTAGATGAATTAGAAAGAAAAAATGTTATTAAAAAGATAGATGGGCCTACGAACTGGTTGCATCCCCTAGTTATTGTTGAAAAGCCTTCCGGAGATATACGTCTATGTCTTGATCCCAAGAATTTGAATGTAGCTATTAAGAAAGAACCATTTTTGATTCCTTCTGTTGAGGAAATTACACCCATACTTAGTAATAAAAGTTTCTTCACAGTGTTAGACATGAAGGACGGTTTCTGGCAAATTCGTGTAGATGATGAAAGTTCAGAACTTTTAGCTTTCGGAACGCCATTTGGGAGATACAAATTTCTGAGATTAGCATTCGGAATATCCACAGCGCCAGAGGTTTTCCAAAGAAAGAGCTACGAGTTGTTCGGTGATATTAAAAATGTAGGTATTTTTTTGACGATTTAATTGTATGTGGCGAAACAGAAGAAGATCATGATAAAACTTTAAAAATTGTGCTAGATAGGGCATTAAAGCATAATATAAAATTTAATAAGAAAAAAATTCAATTCAAAATGGATAGTGTAAAATATATGGGACAGATTTTCTCTAAGAAAGGAGTGGAGCCAAATAAGGCCTATATTAAGGCAATTGTAGAAATGCCTGATCCTAAATCGAAGTCAGATTTATTGCGTTTTTTGGGAATGGTCAAATATTTAGGCAAATTTATTCCTAATTTATCACAGATAACAGCTTGCTTGCGAAAGTTAACATGTAATGATTCAAAATGGCAATGGAATCGAGAACATCAGAATGCAGTCAATCTGCTGAAGCACTTACTTACGCACACCCCTGTTTTGGCATATTTTGATCCGAAAAAAGATATTGTAATTGAAACAGATAGCTCAAAGAATGGACTTGGGGCATGTCTCCTACAAGAGGGACACCCAATAGCGTTTGCTTCTCGAAGCTTGACAAAAACAGAGGAGAAGTATGCTCAAATTGAAAAAGAAGCTTTAGCTATATTATTCTCGGTACAGAAATTTCATTTTTATGTCTATGGACTTGCGATAAAGCTTTATAGTGACCATAAACCGCTTGAGACAATATTCAGAAAAGATTTAGCATCAATATCGCCTAGACTACAACGAATCAGACTTAAACTATTGAACTACAATATTCTTGTTACTTATAGACCGGGAAAAGATATGTATATATCAGACACTTTATCCAGAGCGTTTTTACAAAACGATAAAGGACTTGAGTCCAATCAAGAAATTGAATTTGCAGTTCATACGGTGATAAAAAACTTACCGATATCAAATAATAAGTTAGAATTATTCAAGACTGAAACTAAAAATGATGAAAACTTGAAAATGATACTAAATTATGTTGAGGGCACTTGGCCTGAAAACAAAAATAAACTACCTTTGGAAGTTAGAGTTTTCTATAAATTAAAAAATCAGTTGTTTGTCAAAGACAACTTACTATTTTTGGATAGAAAAATCGTTGTGCCGAAAAAAAATATCATATGAGATCAATTTTCGCGAGATATGGATCTCCTGATGTTGTTGTTGCTGACAATGTTCCGTTCGGTAGCGCAATAGTGAGAAAGTTTGCTGCGGAGTGGAATTTTACTTTAGCACTTAGGAGTCCCTATTATCCACAAGCGAATGGGTTAGCTGAAAAAGGTGTTTCTATTAGTAAAAATATAGTAAAAAAAGCAATGGAAGATAAAAAGATATAGAATCTTCACTATTAAACTATAGGAACATGCCATTGAAACACATGAACTATTCACCTTCACAACTTATGTTCTCGCATAGATGTAAGACAAAAACTCCAATTTTAGTTGAATTATTGATGCCAGAACTTTGTAAAAATGTGAAAGAAAAGATTGAAGCTAAGCGAAATCTGAACAAGTCATATTTTGATGTTCATGCAAAGAATCTGAAGCCTTTGGAACAAAATGATAATGTAACAATGTACAATCACATATCAAAATGTTGGGATCCAGCTAAAATTGTAAATGTAGATAATGCTCCTCGATCGTATATAGTCAAAGATAGCTCAGGCAATACCCTTAGAAGAAATAGAGTGGATTTAAGGCAATCAAATAATGATTACCAAAAAAATGATAACACTTCTGAAAATATTCCAATTATTGAATATGCAGAGGAGTTGCCTAAGCTACCTGTTGAGCGTTCTAATAATATAATAATATGAATGATTGTTCAAAAAAATTGAGACTGAAATGTTAGAAAATAATACTCTTAAGACAACTAAATCTGGTAGAGTCATAAAAAGACCAGAAAAACTTAATCTTTGAATACTATTTTATAAAGAGAAGGGAAGGATGTATAATATGTTAGAATTATATATTTTGGAACTTATCACTAGATTGCATAATATTCTATGCACACGCGCATAGATGGATATAACCTCAATGTAGATAGACTTAGATGACGGCCACTTGAGTAATGCCGACTTGTATTGTAGCTTGAAGCTAATAAATTATTATCTTGTTGAATCTGGAATATTATTAATCATCCACATATAATACAAAAGTCACATAACGTTTGTCTTCTTTCGAGAAACTCATTCTGCTCAATTGCTTTGATCTATCATCTTTTGTTTCGAGTTATAAGCCGAAAATGACATTTGGGTAATTTCATTCTCTCCTTTTCTGATTGTGCTATAAACTTGAAACTGAAATATTTTAGTTGCAGCCTGTTTTTGATAAAAATCCTTTGGGTATATTTAATTATTGCTTAGGGGTTTCTTTCGGTGAAGGAGTCAAAAATTTCCAGAATGAAAGATTTCGTTTCAATTTTGAACGCTATTAATCATTTGATGACTTTATCGTTTTTGGAAAGAAATTGAAGAAATTTGGACTGAAATATAGAAAGGATCTCTGTATTGCGAGATACTTCTTCTGTATTCAAAAGAAGCTCACTTAATTTAAGATGAATATTTTCTGCAGTTCTGTTATTCGTTTATTTTATTTGAGTGGAATGGGAATACTAGGAGTATGCAAAGATGAAAAAATCGACGTCAAAATATTCATCAAAGTCCCTCTTTGATTTCGATTCGGAAACAATAGGGAAATAATGCAGTTCCCTTGCGTCGCATAAGGGATTCTCTAATCAGAGAATAAAGGGTAGATTTCAACACTTTATGTGTTCATGTTTTCCACAGAGATGGCGCAACAGTTCTGGTACGAATGTGGAATTGAGCTCTGCAAATCCAACGCCGGAAAACATCAGGGTAGCATTGAGCCGCAAAACATATTTCATGTTCTGCTTTTTGAGACTGACGCCAATAAAAAGTGGGCTTTTGTCTTTCTGCTTTGAAACTTTCACGATAAGGGTTTTAATTTGTTTTCATGTTATTCCTGGCAAAATATTTCTTGAGGTGGGGCCGACCTATATATTCTGAGTTTTTTCACTTCAAATTAGAGAGTTCACAGAAAATTTTCTTGTTGTCACTAGAAAGACAGACCGAATTGGGCAAGTATATAAATATCGAATATACAAGGGAAAGTATCGAAGTTCCTGAGAAGATTGTTTTCACAAAAAGCTTCATACGATAATTGGAGCGCGTTTATTCGTTATTTATTATAAATATGGCTGGCAGAAACCATTGAGTTTGCTTATAAAGTAGCGGAAGGTTAGCGTTGGTTAGTTATTGTTATACTGATATACAAAGTGTTGCGTCATTAAGTAGTCTAATTTTTCCATAGTTCGACTTTTAGGACTCCAATATCGATGGAGATGTTGAGATTGAAGAACCATGAAATCCACTGTTACAATTAATAACATCTTTCTGTGTCATGGTATGATAACCTCGATTCCACAAGAATTTCATGATAAATGGCTTCTGTCACTATAATTTTTTTTAATTCGATATTTGTGCAGTCATTTTGTGCCATATTTTCCAAATATAACTAGTAAAGTAAAATTAATAATATAAATAATACGCTTATAGTTAAAAACAGTTCGAAGAAGTTTCGATATGAAATCAAGAGCTTGAAAAAAAATGTATCATCAAGAATATGCCAGCATATTCAACTAGGAAATATTATGATGATAATATATAATGAGAAAAATGTTTCACTTTTGCTAGGTTGAAAAATTTCGAGTGGTCATTATCGATTTTATAAGGATCTTGGAATGAAAAAATCATTACAATAATAATTGACTATTCACGTCTGGAACAGCTCCACGCTCCACCAAAGGACATCCAGGTCTTGTAGCTGACCCATAGGGCTGAATGCTACCCTGATAATATATCGAGCAATTTATATCTCCTCGAATCAAAGCTCCATCTGGTTTAATTCTCTGTAATGTTGAAACGATTTCTACATGAGGTTTTTTCATTTAGTCAGTAGAATATGATTATATCATTTCATACACAATGATTCTATACAGATACAAGGATATCATTAAAACAATGATGATACTGATGTTTTTCAATATAAAATCTATATTCAGAATGCAATGATTTCGCCAAATTTCAAATACGAAAGATATCTTCTCGATGGAAATATAAGCGCAAATATATTTTTGTAGGTGGCGGTAGTGTTCCTGTGAAGAATTAGTTGCTCGGAGCATTAGAAAAGTATGTTTTTGAAGATCATTTTCTGTCATGACCAAATAGTAGGCAAATATATCGTATATAGAGCGTAGAAAGTAGGTCTCCATATACCATGGTGAAAAGATTGTTCGACATAATTCTTATCATGTCGCCTGATCTATATATATCTAACATTTCTTCTTCAGAAAATTAGAAGGATGTAAAAACATTATATGTCAAAAAGTCCAATACGGAGAAATCCCCTACTCAAACCACTATTGTGGCGGGTAGTGATGAGTTGAAACGGTAGTGCATCAGATCATTTATATCGATTTGAAAAAATTTCATTTTTTTAATCAATTCTGGCTTATAGATGACGAGAATGCATTTCCATTTTATTCTCATCGGGTCGAATTAATTAATGTTTCATGCAGCATCTGTACATTCAATCTTCCAAATTAGGTTGAATATTTAATTGGTCAAATGTTTCAAAATTCCATATAAATTGATCTTCTGTGCTGAAACTCCAATGTTTTTCAACCTTATATTCTTGGCAGTTACCATGAAACCTTTTCCTTTAATTCATCGATTGGTTGGAACCAATGAACCTTGGTGTTCAACTGATGTTGAAATCTGCAAAATGGCAGCTTACCCTCCGTCGATCGGCTGATGGATTATTACATTCGTGCTTTTTGTCCAAGGTATCTGCATCATGGAGACAGGTGTTCGCAAGGATTCCGAGATGGCGCCAATAAGATTCAGTTTCCACTAGTTAAATGCCAAATCGCGTAGTTTCTAGAGTACTTTGGATCATTCTGAATTTTCTCTGCCTGATGATGGTCAAAATCCAGCTGTGTCTGTAGATTTCTCTGGGTGAATATGTAGATTCCAGATACTTTGGACGAATGGAATGAACACGTATACCTATAAGTTCAATATTGGTGATTTTTTATAATAATATAATAATAATAATAAACCTGGCAGTAGGTATAAAATGCAACCCATAATGATGGTGCAATTAAGGAGTAGAAATATTGGTCGCTGCCTGAGGATCGTCAGGGCATGTCTGGAGCTGGCGCTGGACATGACAGCATGCGGGACGTCAGTGGCAGGGCGCTGAGGAGGCGGGCCCCTGTCATACAAAACACTACAGCTCAACAGGAAGAACCAAGGAGGCAAACAACAGCAGTGCCACCCCCTACAAATAGTGCTACGCAGGATCTTCAACCAGCGTTCACTCAAGCAGGGTTACCCAGAAGACGCATGAAATGGACAAGTTGTATCAATGAAACGATCATGCGCATCTACTATAAAATAACAAACCTGGGTCAAGAACTAACTGGATACAGACAACGGTTATTCAATGAATTCAAGCGATGTTTTCCAGATCTACAAGTAACTGAACAGAGGATAGCTGACCAATATCGCGTAATCCTCAGAAACAAACTTATATCAGAAGACAGATTGCAGGAAATTAAAAATGAAGTTGTCAATGAATTAAACAACGAAGAAAACCATAATAGGGAAGAACACACAACTTCTGGAAACAGAGAGCACAACCATGGAGCAACACATGAAGAAAGAACAACTGAACTCCAATTACCGCTCCAAGAAGATATTCAAACGGACGACGAAACACAGAATGAACATTCATCACCTCAGGTTCATACCTCGGTAGAAACTGCCCATAAATTTCGAACGAAGAACGACAAGCTCTAGTGGAACGTCTTGAATCAGCAATGCACAGATTATTCACCGAATACAACGGCACTGATCCACTCTCCAGACCAACACTACCTAGGATCAGATCATCCAAAAAGCTTGCAGTCATCCTCAAGATAATGAACACTGATGTCATACCAAAATTCCTTTCAATGGCAACACAACTGGAAACGATCCATCTCATCCTTTATTGTGCCGCAACAACTGTAGTGGAAGTGCTGGGCATGAAGACCAAACCAAGACAGCACTCAAATCAACCCTGTCCACAACCTCGCCTACCTCACTGGCAAAGGAGGCTGGAGGAAAAAGTTCAACGCTGTCGGCAGGACATAGGAAGGCTGACACAATATGAAAATGGCATCAGAACAATCAAGCTGAAATCGTTGGTGGAATCGATAATCTATCGAAATCGCAAGCACTCAAGCTATGAAGAAGAAAACACAACAGTAAAGCAGTGCATCGACACACTGAAACAAAAACTCAGTGTCTACTCCGAGAGATTGCGAAGATATAAAGAGAGCAACAGGAGGAAGCAAGATAACATCTCCTTTGAAAACTCGGAGAAAAATTTCTACAGACATCTGGATGGAAAACAACAGAACTCCCCAAACATCTATCCGAATAAGGATGACATGGAAAAATTCTGGACCGAACAACTGTCAACACCTACTACTTACAACAAAAATGCCGAGTGGATAAAAAACGAAGAGAAAACTCAAACCAACACCGCACAAATGTCCTTACGGTCATCACAGAACAAGAGCTTTCGGATATTCTCAAAGAAATGCACAACTGGAAATCACCTGGACCAGACGGGCTCCACAGTTTTTGGCTGAAAAAATTCAACTGTTTGCATAGTAATTTAACTAACGCAGTTAATGAAATTCTACGAGAACCAGAGAGTATGCCCTCCTTCCTGACAGAGGGTATAACTTATCTTCTGCCAAAAAATCACCAAAGTATAGACGATCCAGCAACGTACAGGCCAGTGACATGCCTGCCAACTATGTACAAGCTCATAACATCTTGCATTACACGTCGACTATACTCCCATTGCGAACGAAATAATATAATTGCATCAGAACAGAAAGGATGCTCCAGAGGTGCAATGGGATCCAAAGAACAACTGATAATCGACTCTATAATCTGCAACCAAGCCCATAAGAAGAGGAGAAATTTGTTCACGGCTTATCTTGACTACAAGAAAGCTTTCGACTCCATGCCGCATGAATGGCTCATAAAAGTTTTAGAGATCTATAAAGTAGATCCAAGAATAATGAGCTTTTTCAAAACAGTTATGTCAACTTGGCGAACTAACATCGAAATCAGCGAAACAGGCATAAGAACTGGCACAGTGTCCATCAGGAGAGGAATTTTTCAAGGAGACTCTTTGAGTTCATTGTGGTTCTGCATGGCAATGAACCCATTATCAACTATTTTAAAATCCTCCAGAAAGGGATTCAACCTGAAAGGCAACACTAGCAATATGTTGATTAAGCATCTCTTATACGTCGATGACTTAAAACTGATTGCAGCAAACAGAGACCAACTAGAGTGCCTACTACGACTAGTGGAGATGTTTTCCAAAGACGTCAGCATGAACTTTGGACTGGACAAATGTCGTTCCCTACATATAGCAGGAGGGAAAATCCAACAGACACCTCTCACCTTATCTAACGGAGAAGAAATAAAGGCAATGCTGGTAGGTGATCTATACAAATACCTAGGTATGAAGCAATGTCAAAGGATAGACCAACGAGTGATGAAGGACGAACTAACAGCAGAGTTCACCAGAAGAATGAGGAGCGTTCTGAAAACGAAACTGAACAGCAGAAATCTCACAAAGCTGTTAACACCTACGCTTGCTCAGTTCTCACCTACTCTTTCGGAATAGTAAAGTGGAGTAATACAGATCTCGATCGTCTCCAACGGAAAATGAGAACACTATGTACAAAGGCCAACAAGCATCATCCTAAATGCTGTGTTGAAAGAACAACAATTCCAAGAACTCAAGGCGGACAAGGCTTTGTGGACATAAAGAAAATGGCAGCTGAACAATAAACAACTTGAGAAATTATTTTACAGATAAAGCAAACACATCGGACTTACATAACATACTGATTGAAGCATATTGTGCAACACCTCTATTACTAAGCGAGCACCCTCATGTAAACACCACACAGACGGATAGTGATAAAATTCAAAGATGGAGAGAAAAGTCCCTACATGGAAGACACCTGAACGAGGTCACCCAGGAACATGTCGACATTCCTGCGTCGAACTACTGGCTGACTTCTGGAAGATTGTTTCCTGAGACAGAAGGTTTCCTCCTTGCCATTCAAGATCAAGTAGTGCAAGCTAAAAACTATCAGAAATATATCATGAAGGATAGGAGCCTCACTGACGATAGATGCCGCTACGGATGCCAAACATCAGAAACAATCCAACATATCACAGGAGGCTGCCAAATGTTTGCTGGAAATGAATATAAGAGTCGACATGATGCAGTTTGTAAAATAGTTCATCAGGAACTCGCCATCCAACTGAAGATTCTGCAGTCCGAAACAATTCCATATTATAAGTATCAGCCTGAAGTAATACTGGAGAACAACCTTTACAGGTTATACTGGGACCGCACAGTACTTACAAATTTAACAGTTGCTAATAACAGGCCAGATATAATCCTAGTGAAGAAAAAAGAGAAGAGAGCAATACTTATAGACGTAGCCATCCCGAACAACAACAATCTACGTCAAAAATATGCTGAAAAAATATCGAAATATCGAGAGCTTGAACTTCAGATTAAAAGGCAGTGGGGAATGTCTAGTACCAGAACCATTCCCATTCTCATATCAACCACAGGAATTATTCCTAAGAGCCTCAAGTCCAACCTCAAGGAGCTAATTTGGATGAAAACCTGTTTAAAGTAATGCAAAAAGCAGTACTTCTTGGTACTGCTAGAACGGTAAGGAAGTTTGTAGGTCACGATGGACACCAGGAACAACCATGGAGGAAAACATTGCAAGACCAACTACCACGACATCAACCGAGAAATCCAGGACCAAGCAACGAAGGACGAACAACCCAGGACCCAGGAGAAGAAGAACACCGAAGACCTCAGAGCTCAATCCCCCTGATACTTGCTATCCGGGATGAGTGAATGTTCCCCTTAGTAGGGAGTGTGATAGCCGATCGCTAGGGGGTGTGAAAAATCACACCCTTTCTACGCTAATAGGCTCAAGTCGGTTTATTCTACCCAACAGGAAATTTCCCAATAATAGGGTAACAAATTGACTATGAATAATATAAAACAATTATTCAAACAAAATAATACATTCAATGGCACATCAATGAACAATAACCGCCCCGAACTAAAAAAACAAATTAAACTTAAGTTCGTCAGCAGCCTTGCACAATCGATATACCGGAGCCTGCTCGAGTATGTTGGTTCGTGGTCTTGGTAGTCGAAAAGTTGAAGTGGTCCTCGTTTCAATTCTAGGTACGCGAATGTCAACCCTGGACAGTAGATGAGGTGCATCAATTCTTCCACTGACTAGCTTTTGCGCAAATTTAGCGCACTGTCGCTTCTGTCTCTCCTGCAACGTTGAAATTCGCATTTCCCGCATGATCTCCGATAAATCCGCACCACGTTCAGGATACCTGCCGGTCTTTTTGTATTCGGCACACTTCAAGAATTTTCGATGAATGCGTTCAAGTGATGTTAGGTGGGTACTATATATCGGAAACCAAACCACGTTGGCGTACTCTAATTTGCTGATGACAAGAGAAAAATAGAGAATTCTGAGAACAGAAACATCAGGGAATTCTTTGAAACACCGGAACACAAAGCCCAAAGATCGACTAGCGGAGGAACAAAGCTCCTCGATATGAGGAACAAAGCTGAACGTTGAATCAAATAACACCCCCAAATCGCGAAACCGATCTCCACTAGGAATAAGACAATTACCAATTGAATAATTGAAGGTGAGAGGATGTAAACTTCTTGTGAAAGTCACCTTAAAACATTTTTGAATATTCAAATTAAGTCCATTGCGCGAGCACCAAACATGAACCAACTCCAAGCTGGACTGGAGTAGCTCTGAGTCAGCAATTCCGCGTATCCTCAGGTAGAGCTTGAAATCATCTGCATAGGCCAAGGCTAAGCAACTGAGAAGAGCCAGAAGATCGTTGATAAAAATTATGAACAACAATGGTCCAAGATTAGATCCTTGCGGCACACCAGATGACAGACAAAATTCGAATGACTTGAAGCCATTATAAACACATGACTCATTCTACCTTCCAAGTAGGACTTCATCAGGCCGACAAATCCTGGACTGAGGCCAAGAAATGAAAGTTTAATCAGCAACATACGGTGATCAACCGAGTCGAAGGCTCGTGAAAAGTCTGTGTAAATAACGTCGACCTGACCTCCATCATCCAGAGTCTCCGCGATAAACTGCGACAATGTTGTCAAATTCGTGACCGTAGATCTGCCCCGCATGAAACCGTGTTGCATTGTTGATATATGTGGTCTAACATTGTGATAGATATAAGTGTATAAAGCTTCCTCATATACCTTTGCAAAATTACAGAGCACAGAAATCGGTCTATAGTTCTCTACTTCAGATTTATCGCCTTTTTTGAATATCGGGATTACTCGGGCTCGTTTCCAAATGGTGGGAAAAATGGAAGTACGCAAGCTGACAGAGATTATGTGATGTAGAGGCTCAGCAAGCACAGAGCTACAGTTCTTGATGAAAATGAGGGGAGTTTATCATCACCAGCAGTAGTCTTATCAGGAAATTTATCCATAATAGATCTTATTTCATATTTAGTTATAGAAGGCAAAACAACTGGAGGTATTAGGAAAAATGAGCTTGGCTATAATCCCTGATTGCATCTGGCATACGAACATTTGAAAAATGCTTTGCGAACAAATCGACTATATCCCTTGGATCGTCATGTGATCTTCCGTCGCTATGAAATACCCAGGAATTCTTGTGCCACTCTTCCTATGGTTGATATATTTCCAGAAAGAGGAAGGATCCGACTCTAAATCGCCCTGCACCTCAGCCAAGT
This sequence comes from Propylea japonica, assembly GCA_013421045.1. Lineage (NCBI taxonomy): Eukaryota > Metazoa > Arthropoda > Insecta > Coleoptera > Coccinellidae > Propylea > Propylea japonica. The sequence goes on along the minus strand of CM024239.1, from coordinate 72,409,144 downwards.
AATCATCATACGCCGAAGAAATCCCAGACTTGACCAACGACCGCAAACGCCTGAAATCTTGGAGATATTTAGTTCTTCCTGTGGACCGCCATTTTGAACGATAATAATTCTTCAATCGGATATTGCGCTTCAAATCAGGAGTAAACCACACTGGAAAGCAGCGTTTCCCAGAGGTATGAGTTCCAGTAGGTACATGATCTTTTATGATCTCGAACAATTTATCATAGAAGTACCGCAGAGCGTCATCAACATTATTGAAAGTTTGGAGAATATTCCAATCAACGGAACCCAGTGACGAGCACAAGGCCGGAAAATCAGCTCTCCTGAAATTATAAAAAGTATTGCTGAGTGTTGGAAAATTTATTTGGCGTTCAAGGGAGCTTCGACTCGCGATCATGCTAAGCGCGGGATGATACAAATCCTCCAGAACAAAGGGCGACTCAGAATGAGCCACAGACACGTCAATATTATCTCCTGCAAGGACTAAGTCCAGCAATTTTTGGTCTCTGTTGTAGATGTAATTAAACTGCTGCAACTTGAGGAGGTCACAAAATTCTTGAACAGCACCGACTTAGGACAAGAAAGTCCAACACTAAAATTAGGAACATTAAGATCGCCGATTAATAGGACCGTTTTTCCAAGAAAGCTCATCTCAAGGGCAGATGTGAAGGTCTCGAGCTGAAAAACAGTAATATCAGGAGGAACATAAACCACACATAAGATGAAATCGAAAGGACAAGTACATTGACACAAAACCACGTCAACCAGTGGAACACGATCAGTCAAGAATTCAGTGTTCAACGTTTTGTAAGAAATATTATCTGAAAGTGCAACCAGAACTCCTCCTCCCCGAGATCTGTTGACCCTGAGAAACTGTCTGTCACAACGCACCACACTATATCCCGACGGAACTATCTCGCAATCAGTCACCGAGTCACTAAGCCACGTCTCACTGATACAAATAATGTCATAATATGTATATTCGCAGGCTGATTTGAAAAACTGAGGTTATTTAGAATTGAGCCCCCTGGCATTCTGATAATAAATAGAAACACCAGGACGCTCACTGGCCGAAACAGAAGAAATTATCTTCCACTTGAAGAGCATGCTTTTACAACGGCCTTGACCTGTTCTTATACGATTACGAACAGTCTAAATTTTCCTCGGAAGATCAAATCCAGGAACTTTTTAAGAGGGATCAGTCATCAAATCTTTTTTGGAATACGAGGTTTGTTCAAAAATTATCGCGAATTTCATGTTTTTCAAGAATATTGATTTATACATGAATATCTATTTTGTCCCCTTCAAAGTAATCCCCATCAGACTTATACACTTGTGATAACGTTTTTTTCATCCTCGAAGCATTTGAAAAATCATTTTTTGTGATCTTGTTCAGCTCCTCCTTCGATGCCGTCTTTTCTCTCTCAATCGTGGCGTAGCGTCGTCCTTTCAGGGCCTCTTCAGTTTCGGGAACAGAAAAAAGTCACAGGGGCCAGGTCTGGGGAATACGGTGGCTGCGGCATTATTAGAGTGTTTTTTTTTGGCCAAAAATTCGCGCACAAGTAACGATTGAAATTGAGCAATTTTGGTACGAATTTCGCGGCCCCTCATCTTATGCCCAAACTATTGGTAATAATCGAATGGCACGAGCCAATCGATATATTTAGGTCCTCAGCAACTTCTCTGACGGTGATTCGACGAGTGGCCAATACTAGTTCTTTCTTTACTTCATCAATGTTTTCGTCTGTTGTTGACGTGCTCGGGCGTCCGGAACGCTCTTCGTCGCTCACATCTTCTCGGCCCTCTGAGAACATTTTGTACCACCGATAACCCGATTGTCCAAAGTAGCTTCGCAGTATGCAACAGTCAACATTCTGAATGCGTCCGCGCACTTTAAGTTGTTTTTCACACAAATTTGATACAAATTCTTTGATCCCTTTTTTGAAATAAAAAATCGAAGACAAGCTAAAACACACCCACGCACAATAGCTGTAAAAAACTGACTGGACATTCAAAATGACCGAAATTGTCAACATAAGTGAGGGTCATGAGTACCAACATAACGCCACAAAAAGATCAAAAATCGAACATACGTAGCCCGCGAAAATTCAAATTCGTGATACTTTTGAACAAACCTCGTATTACATGTGTTCCATTCGTATTGCCAAATTACTTTATAGCTTTCATTGGAGGTCAGAAAATAATTGGACTAAAATGGTTCACGTGATTTTAATCGTGGAAACTTATTCTGGAATATAGGAAAGTAGGTATTTGATATGAATTTGTAGAAGAATTAAATTAATTCCAAATTTTAAAAGTTAGGGCCTGCCTGCGGATATGTGGAGGAACAATGTTTGAAATAACTGGTAACTATGAATGAAGAAAACTAACTAACAAAATTTTTATTACTTTCAACAAACCAGATAACAAAAAACAAAATCATAAACACATCAGCATTTCTTCAACACACAAATTCCATCTAAAGTCGGCGAATAAACGACATAATCGTCGTTGACAAGCTCGGCTCTTTCCCCGCTAACCATTACGCTAGTGAGAAAAAATGTGCGAAAATGTTTGAAAGGAAGTGCTTAAGTTTGAATGATAAACTTTAATTTATCAGCGAAGTCGACCGCGACATTGCCAACTATAGAAACAAATTTTCTGTATAACGAAATTTTCATAACGATTTTTTTGTGGATTTAGAGCTTTCGCTATAAGGAAGTTTCACTGTATTTGACATTTGACAACATTTTGTTGCCCCAGAGAGTGATTCTGGGGGGGTAGTGGTAAGTTTTAGCGAGTGATCTGACTGATCTTGAGTGAAAAGCGGAGGGGGGGGGGGTTGATTGATTCTTCAAGGAGGGGTATTGCAAATTTTCTTCTGGGGGGGGGTAATTACCCCCAGTACAACCCCCCCCCCCCCGTAAATACGCCATGGAAAGAACTTTCCTTCATCAATATCCAATGAAGAACACTAGCTCACAAAATCTTTATTACTTCCAACACAAAACAGATAACAGCGAACAAAATCATAACCACATCAGCATTTCTTCAACACACAATTCCATCTAAAGTCGGCGAATAAACGACATAATCATCGTTGACAAGCTCGGCTCTTTCCCTGCTGCTAACAAAACAGGTGTGGTGTGCGTGTGAATACCTGCTATAGTCTTCGGAGTGCCCGCCTTACCAACGATGTCGACTGCTTGACCTACCCTTACCGTTACGCTCAAGGGTTGAAGGTCTTCGCCAGTGTCAACAGCCATCTTGGATGGATGGCTGTCACCAGGGTGTAAAGGAGGTAGTGGGCTTTGCCGAGGATCAAGGAGTGGGGATCGACTAGGGCCACTAGTGGTATTAGTAGTCCTATAAAAAGAATTTAGTACAATTTCATCTTTTTCAATAATTCTAGAAAATCTTCATGAGCGTCAAATCTTTAGCAGTTGTCATCTCTATCGTGAATTTCGAATTTTGTGAAACAGGAAGAACACTCGTTCTTTATTAAATTGAATTAATCGATATGATTTCTAGTAACTATGTGCTATATTTTGTTAACTGATTTTTTTTTGTTTGATTGGAACTGATGTAATAAGAACAGGATTATATTATGAAAGAAATCAATATCTTTGGAAAAGGTAAAATCACTGTTTCAAAATGAAATTCTGGTGATAAGATAACTTAAGGCTATTCTTCTAGATAGTAGATACAGTTTTTTCGGTTTACAAAGGACCCCGCACATTTTGTATGGGAATTGGCTCCCGGTGGATTTGTCTGAAAATTTGATATGATGTTCTACTAATCCTTCTGATCAAATGTCTCCACAGTCACGAGCTGAAAAATGCATACTTCTAGGGGTTTTCAGCGATTTTTTGTATCTATTATGGCTTACGTATTACCGTTCACACAGAAATGTTTGAAAATATTTCGAATTGACAGAATCTGCTTTCAATAATCACGAAATATTCTCCAACATTTCTGTGTGAACGGTAATACGTAAGCCATAATGGATACAAAAAATCGCTAAAAACTCCAGAAGTATGCTGTTTTCAGCTTCGTGACTGTAAAGACATTTGATCAGAAGGATTAGTAGAACATCATATCAAATTTTCAGCCAAATCCCCGGGAGCCAATTCTCATACAAAATGTGCGGGGTCAATTTCACCCAAAAATACGATGTGTTGGGTCTTTAGGAATCCTGTTCGAATAGGTCAATTGAATATCAAATAAACAATTTTTCTTCTGGTAATAATAAACACATATAGAAAGATATCAGATTACCAAGACAGACATGCAAAAATTTCGAATGCGGATCTGTTCACTCGCATCCTTACCTGTGAAATGTTATTCCTGTAATTTTCTTCTTATCTATCTCGTCCCTGCTTGAACAAAACCATACAGCACACGATACCATTTTATTATTGTTTATTAGGCACAAGAAATCTCAATTTATCTTGAAAAAGGTACAAAAATCACTATTTTCAGAAAAAATTCAATGATTGTCAAAATTCGACTTATACTGGCAGTAATATGGCGGATCTGATACCACTATTATTTCATTGATAGCAACTCTATACTATTTTATCTCTATGGATAGCACCAAAGAAACTAATAGTCGTTGAGTACCTATTAATTAAGCACGATCTGTAGCTATAAAAGGTACTCATAACCCTGGAAAATACATGAGGCATGGGGGGTGTTAGTTTGGTTGACCTACTTACAAAGAATATCAAGGAATAAAGTTGATGCTGTAAAGAAGCAAACGCCATCCTCATGAACAACATCATCATTTGGGTGTAACTGAGAATGATTAAGGCTGAGGGTAAGGATCATTAAGTTAAGAATGAGATATGCTTTCTTACCAAAAAGGGGCAAAGATGCTATCGATTTCAGGAAATAATTCAAGACTGTTTACCAAACTCCTCACAAGAAAATATATTGGGAGAGACCATCTAAGTACACAAGATAAGAAATCTGTACCTACGTTATGGGTCGATTACATTGAGATACCTTACAAGCTGTTACTGAGCGAATTTAAAAGCGAGCGAATTAGCTTGTGAGATTGTGATAATTAAACACAAAACTGTCTACTCGCTGAGTAGTAAACAATCTAGCGATCCACGTGAAGTTTATGTTTGTATCCTTGTCAAGGATTTAAAATAAATGTCAAATAAGTTTTCAAATTTAAGAACCAGGAACCACCGAGTAGATGAGAACTCACAGATTGTTTAGTAGCAACTGTGATTACACACGGGCTTGTTTACTTGCCAACAAGCCAAAACTTCAACGATTTAGCGTGTAAAGTAGCCCAGCTTTTAACTTTAGTCGTAGCTCTTTCACAATAAGATTGTTGGCTTGTGAACACGATTACACTGAGCGAATTTACAATCAGCTACTAAATTCGCTCAGTAGCAGCTTGTAGAGTATATCAATTGTAATTGACCCATTTTGTGGATTGGTATTGTCTGACCGAGTATCTACATCTCATCAGCGAATCTACTCAGAAATGATATGATCAAAAAGTGTCATCGTGAAGAATTTATCACGATGATACGGGAAAAAAAAAATGAGAAAATGAATACGCTACCCCGAAACTTCAAAGTATATATCGTCAAATGGTATACGGTAGTTCTAAAATCACGATAGGTGGCGATGCTGGAGTGTACAGTATACACTATCCCTTATACCGCAGAAATACAATATGCAATCGAAAGAAGAATAGACAGAAACCTTGAAAGAAACTAACAAGGATGTGCCATAGTGTTACGTTCTGATAGTCTTGCTGCTATTAGAGCACTGAACTCCCATGTCATCGACTCAGACCTAATATGGGAGTGCCGAAAGAAACAAAATGAAGTAGGCAAGAACAACAAGGTCTCTTCAATCTTGGTAGCTTTTCACTCAGGAATTGAAGAAAATGAAGAGGCTAACCCACTATCCGAAAGAGAACACAAACGCCACTTACAGGACCTGAACCCTTCCGTGGTATGGAGAAATCAGAAAGGATTGTACTACAATAGAGCCTTCTTGGCCTAGAACACTCCAAAATATTTTCGAGAATGTTGAGTTGGGCAATCAAGTATCTGAAGGTGAACCTCGTGAAAGTGGGTACTGAGGACACCGATGATTTCAGATTCTGCATGGAAAAAAGATAACTACGAAGCATCAACACAAACAATACTTGAAAGAAGGAGACGGCAAGAGATGAAAGTAAATATCACAATCAGCGTAGGGAAGGGAAACACAAAAGACCTGAAGTTCGTAGTGCAGAATTCAGCCAATCAAATCTTAATCGATCCTATGATATGGGCTAGGAAAAATTGAAGACCTCGGAGCAATAACCGGGTAACTCCGTTTTCATGAAATCTTGAGAAATGAGGAAAAACTTCAGGACTTGCCTGATTCTTGCGCCGAAATATACATTCAAGTGAGTTCATTTTGATTGGAACTCCTTACAAATCGCTAGCCCCATTGTTGTTGCACCGAAAGTTGCGTACGTTGGATATTAGCAGATTGATCTTATTCTGAAAGTTTATGGTAATATATGGATTCCAGACAGATCATAGGTTGTAAAGGGTTTCTATCATTATTATTATTTTCAGAAATGAAGACGATCAACATTCTAAGAAGCATACTACATACCAGCCATCGCCACAGGATCAACCAGCTGTCTATCGGTATGAAGAGGACTCAAAGTCATCGTTCCTTTCCCCAGGTGCAGCAACCCCTGAGCTAACCTCACCATGAAAAGCTGCGACGGGTTCTTGGTGTGGTAGACCGCCATCTGCCTCAAGCACGCCGCCAGCCTGGCGTTGTTGGTGCCGGCACCGACGAAGCCCAAGCCGAAGATGGCGTTGCAGGCCACGTCGTCGTCGGAATCGTGGGAGTATTTGGTGAGGATGTCGATCACAGATAGCTGGGGTTGGAGACGGAGGTGAGAGCGATAGCTAGAGGAACCGCCTTTCGTACCACTGGCTCGCCGTAGCGACGATGTGACCGAAGATCCTTTGGACCATTTCTGCACCTAGATGAAAAAAATACCACAATGATTTTTCAGTCTTCTTTCAAGAAGTAATCGGATTTCTTATGGTGAAATGGAAAACTATTCCTAAAATGTAATGGCCTGTAGTATTATGGGGAATAAAACACTTTTCCAGAAAATTTTTTGACAGTTCTAAAAACCAATCAAATCTTATGATTTTTTATCACATGGAACAATTAACCCAATCATGTCAACATTACATCGAAAATTGCATTCAATGCAGTTATCAATCACCATGACAGCACAGTCTCACAACATAATTCCGAACAAAATTGAAAATGTCACGTTTTGGCAATGTTAAAAGTATAAATGCGCTTATCAAGGAAAACATTCCCAGAAATACTTCCTATAGCCACAAATATATTTGGGGAATATTTATGGAATTTTGCTGCGAACGAGCATACGAAATGAATGAACACAGAAGCTTAGAAGAATTGGCGTTGATACTCAAAGATTGGGCGGTCAATATAAGAAAAAAAGACGGGACAGAATTCAAAGAAGCAACGGTGAAAACTATGTGGAATGTTTCGAGCAAACTCCTACAAGAAAAGTATTATAAGGACTACAACATTATGATTGACCCGTTCCAAAGTATAATATTCAAACCAGCCCGAGATGCCCGCGATGCAATCCGAACAAAATTGCAAGCAAACCCATGTAAACGTAAATCCAGTTCAGTTTCGTTAAATTTGTCTGAAGTTAACAAAATAATAATGCTATGGATGAAAATACTCCTGAAGGCCTTATGCGTAAATTTTACCATATTGCTGCAGTCGAATTAGCGTGGAGAGGAGGAGAGGCAGTTGCTTGCCTGGTGGATTTTTTTCAAGTCGAAAAAAATAACGATGGCTCTCCAACAAATCGCATTGAATACAATCCAGTATTTAGTCAAACGTGCCAAGGTGGTTCTAAAAGTTGCACAAGTAGTAAATGGTTGGTTTCCAATAGTAAGAGAGAAAGCTGCCCTGTACGTCTTTTTCATAAACTTATATCAAAACGAGGTGAAAATAGACATTGGAAAAATCAAAATGACAAATGGTACGATAATGTACCTGTTGGAAGAAATGCCATAAATGGATGGACTAAATCTGCTGCCGAAGCAATTGGCTTGAACATAAAGGACAAAAAGATCACAAATCATTCCAATAGATCAACTGCTATTAGCCAATTGGCAAAAAGTGGTGTGGAAGAACAGCAATTGCTGAAAATTACTGGTCATAGAAATCAAAATTCCATTAAACCATACCTGAACCTCGATCAAGAACACCACAACAAGATCATAAATATTATGCGTGGTAATAGTTCTAATGTAGAGAACAGCAACGAATCTAATGTTACGCTAAATTTTAGTAATTGCACTTTCACTAATTGTACTTTTAATAAATAAATAAATAAATGTTTTGTTGTGCTGAGTTATACAGTTTTTGTCAAAAAATTTTCTTCCGAATATCCCTCGGACATTGACAAATGCCTCATAATTTATGACAAATATCTCAAGCTCATTCCTTGGTAACAGCCCTCAGCCTTCGGCTTCGGGCTGTTACCAAGAAATGAGCTTTCGATTGTCATAAAATTATCTCGTCTATTATCAATGTCCTAGGGATATTACTACTGAAAACAAACTTAATTAATTTTAATGGCTCAACATGAATCGAGCTATGAGAAGCTCATCTCAGGAGGAAAAACACAAAAGTGAAGAAGTAATCTTCAAAAAATAATCCACTGGTGACTGGATGCTTGCTAAAGTCATGCAAATTGTCTGAAAATGAGTCCTATCATATCACTTAAAAAATCAATTGTCAAATTAAGGCTCTTGGAGAACAAACGAAATGATTCCATAAAACTGGCAAAGGTATATGAACGAGAAAACAATCTCTGTTGTTTTAATATGTTATATGATAGGACTCATTTTCAGACCATTTGCATGACTTAGCAAGCATCCAGTGGATTATTTTTTGAAGATTACCTCTCCACTTTTGTGTTTTTCCTCCTGCAGGTGAGCTTCTTATAGCTCGATACATGTTGAGCCATTAATAGTTATTTAATAAACTAGTTATTAAAGACAGCGACTAATGGTCAAGATATTTTAATGCGTGAGCGGAGCGAACGCGTAAATAGTTCGAGACCATTAGTCGCTCGATTAATAACCGAGTTTATTACAAGATTTTTCCGACGATTTCAACATGAATAGTGTAAATCTTGATTAAAATACATCTCAATTCGCACAAGACATACATTTGACGTAAATGAATTTCTATGTTTCTATGTTCCAGTAGAGTTTTGACATTTCTCGTATGCTTCTGAATACTTTGTGTACGGTTGCCATGAGGATTGCACATTAAAATGGCTAAAAAAATTGAGCATTAAAATAAGTCATAAATGCTCAATTTAGTACACATTAAAAGCACCTTTTATTTCGAGGTCGGCGGAAAAATCACTTAAGTTTTTCATCTGGAAAAGTGTTTTATTCCCCATAACGAACTGCCCAGATATAAGGACATTCAATACTAGTCCTGTAGTATTCCTCGTATATTTTTCAGAAAATCATCACTTGGAGTTCAAAAAACTGGGTTAAATCACCCCCAGGTTGAAAAACTTATTCATTCCAACGTCGAAGAGATTTCTAAGGATGAAAGCTAATATTGGAATACCAAAGAAAACTCAATGAAGTAGAAAAGAACGATAAAACCTTTCAAGTCTGGGTTTCTGGTCCCTCAGGAATCAAAGGAAATGAAGATACCAACACAATAGCTAGAAAGGGCTAGCAAATTACTGGTTGACAACCTTTCTGTGGTAAAAGTGAATATACCTACAAGAAATTCTTCAAAATCTGAAAGAGAAACACTCTCGAGGATGGATGGGGGGAGGGGGCTTTGGGCTGCAGCCCCCCCCAAGATTAATTTCTTCGTTATTTCTTTCTTTCTTCATTTTTTTGCAACTTTCGTTATTTGTTGTATCATCAAAAATTGTTCAGTTCAGCCCCCCCCAAAACAAAATCCTGGCTGCGCCACTGGATCGTTGCAAAATGTTTCTTCGGAACTTTGAAACTGAATGGTAACTAGTATGGACTTTTAAAGCAAATCGAATAGCTGCTTGTGGACGACCCCAGATCACGATGGCCTTCTAGAAGAAACGCTGAAGATGAAGCAATACACAGCTGTTGTTGGTGTATGTTATACAAACAACCTGCATGATTATTTTAGCATGGCAACGGTCGAATATAAAGACTGGTGACGGAAATATTCATCGCAAAAACAACAGTTTTGAAAATATTTATAAACTATTCTTATCTTCTATTTTCTTGCGGGAATTCATCGTTGCAAAAAAAGTTCCTAGTAGACTTCAAAACTGCTAGGTCCAAAAAGAGTTTGGAGCTCAGAAGAATGAGTTACTTTCCTCACTAGCTTTCTAACAGTGCATTCTTGTCTTAGAAATTATTTGATAAGAATTGGCTCAACAGAAACTGGTGATTGTAGATTCTGTAGGAAGAGGAGGAAACTTCTGTTCACTTAGTTATAGAATGTCTCACCATTATGATGAGAGCCTCCGTAAAGATGTCTTGGACATGAGAATTATTAGAGAAAAGCGTATCTAGCCCTCTCATTGGGTCTCTGGAACTGGAGAGCAAGCTGTAGTGCGAAAACAGCTCTGATTGTGAGCACAATAGACCTTATAAGATCGCAGTGGAATGTACCCCCATAGCAATCTACAATCTGAGGAAAGTATGAAATGATATTTCCCTAGCATTTTTTCGATAACTAACGAAAAATGCTATTAACGGTAGTTTAAATGAAGTCGGGCAGGAGTGTCGCCCAATGGACGAAATGATTCTCAATATTTTAATAATAAAGATAATGTTGGGGTCAACTACAGAAAAACCTTCAGCTTTCATAAAATAACGAAGGTTTGCTCCTCGCGACCCTCTTCAACTAATGCTTACATACCAATTTCTTCCCCTTTAGAAACAGCAGCAACAGCTAGCACCGCAATAGCCTGACCCATACAGTAATCCCAGTCCAAGTTACCCTTCCTGTCTTTCTTCTTGAAAGCAGCCTCCTTTCTACCCTTATTAAACTTCTCGTCTCTACAGGTTATCTTTTCCTCAACGATCCTTAACAGTTCTTGCACTATCAACACGTCACCTGTTCCAGCGTACGCGCACATCTTAAGCATGGTCTGTATCATGGTCTTATACGGTTCTTCGAAGACGTCCATAGCTGCGTTGGGTACTTCGATGTCGTCTTTGCAGCCCATGTAGCATAACGCGACGCCCACGGCTGCCAAACGCATGAAGGGAGATCTGATCTGTTCTGTGTTGTTGGTCTCGAGGATTTTGGAAAGTATGGTGTTTATGACGTTGTGCTTGCTACGACCCAGAGCTATAAGACCGCAGGAAAGACTGGTAACGCCTAGGATTTCTGGAGATTGCGTGGTTTCGATGATCGGGGATAGGAGACTTAGGACGTCTTCTCTTGCGGTTCCTGCGAACAGAAGAGATTTGAAGAAACAGGAAGTTTTCCTAGGGCATCAAACACAGGAAATCACTAACTCGATAAAAGTCTAGAACAACGATCCAAATCGAATGCTTTTCAGCACTAGGAAGCCTAAATTAACAATTGAAGCTACAGATGTAGTTTAAGGATCATCTGGAGCTGTGAAGTTTTCTTTGTACATTCTACCGAAAGAAACAACCTAGATATAATAAATAAGAACCTGCTTATCAGAACATTGAGGGTAATGTGAAAGATTAGGTACTCCTTAAAAAAAGAGGGGTAAGCAGTGCAGCCTTTGATGTTGCAGACAAAATATCAAAGTAAATACCATCAAATCTTATACAGATGGTTCTTGAACCAGGATAGTAGCTGGCACAGGAGTATACAAGTCAAGAACAAGTGTACACTATCGTATTGTAATACTCATATTCAACTGTTTTACAAGTAGAAATACTTGCAATCTAAAGATGCAAAGATAGAAACCTGAAAGAAACTATGTGACATAGTAATCCATTTGATAGTCAAGCTGCTACCAAAGCACTGAACTCCTATGTCATCGATGGGAAAACTGAAGAAAACTCGATGGAGTAGGCAAGAACAACAAGATCTCTTGAGGCTGGGTTCCTGTCTACTCAAACATCAAAGGAGATGAAGAGGCTAAACCACTATAGTCCGTTCAATATAAGAAGGAGCTTTGTAAACAAACAGAATCGTCTGGTTAGCGCACAATAAACCTCGTATTGGTCAAACTGTCATAAAAAGGCACCTTCGACCGCCCTAAGAGACTGCCAGGATCGTACTCAAAACGGACTGTGGGTGGTACTGGATAGAGAAAATCTTTCGACAAAGTTTATACAGTGTGGAATCTCCGAATGGAATAAATTCGATAAAGAATGAATGAGAGCGTGTATATATTTCACTTAGATGTGCTGTAAGAATTGCATACGTATAATAATATTCAGTTATAAATGAACGATTGTATGAAATCTCCTCGATTCGACTCTGGACGGAAAGTACCTATCCGCAAGCCCTCCTACCGCTGCGCCAAACTTGTTGTTATTGCTTCCTCTTACATTTGAACAGACTATAGACAAGAAGGGAACACAAACGCCTCTTACTGACCCAGAAGTCTTCTGTTGTAAAGGTTACTGCATCTATAGGAAAGAGTTTATGGAGGAGAAAGAAACTCAAAGAGAAGCAGTCTGGAGGAATCCTCCAGAAATGGATCATTCGAAAATGCAAGGCCCAAAAAGTATTTGGATCTCAGTAAGAATAAGTTAGTTCTAACAGGACGCCTAAGGAAAGATATCATGAGAATTAGCATAACAGAAACTGATGAGTGTATATTCTGTAGGGAAGAATGTCTTGCCATTACGGACCTGAGCAAAAAATGTCTTGGACTAGAGAATTATAGGAGAAACATTGTCAGAGGTATGAGAAAAACGTAGTGGAAAAAGTCTACAACTTCACAAACGACTGAATTGAAAATAAAGCCTGAACTCAACAGATTTTAACTATGAGTCAATTGAAGACTTAGAGCTTAACCTTTCCTTCGAGACTATGCATGCTTGAAGGATCTATTTTTGACGTTTTTCCTTGTCATTTCAGAAATAATCACCAAGAAGAGCTTTGCGAAACGACAGTTTTATTTCAACAGTGGCAAAGTTGATCAACATTTTCAAGTATATGATGAAAGATCCTGGTCACTCCGGGATTCACGGCAATGAAGCGGCAGACCAACTGGCCAGGGAAGGGGGGACAACCCCCTTCACTGGACCAGAACCGTTTTGCGGCTTCCCACCCAGCCATCAGGCAATGGCTATTAAGGACTGGGAATAAAAGAGGAAGCTTATGTCCTGGCATACGACCAATGGTTAAAGGCAAGCTAGCTCACTTCTCTCTCACTCGACGAGCTGGACCAAGAAAGTCCTCTCGCTCAGCAAATTGGAACTGAGGAAACTGACGGGCGCTCTCACTGGGCACTGTCCTGTGAGATATCACTTGAAAAACATAGGAAAGGCGCCCGATAGTACATGTCGCTTCTGTCAGGAAGCCACCGAGACAGCCAGACACCTGCTATGTGAGTGTGCAGCTGTTCACCAGAAACGGTTACGGCATCTTGGCTCCTGGTTCCTAAATCCTGAAAAAGTAATGGATGTGGCCCCCAGAAAGGTGGTGAAGTTCATTGAGACTTTGCTGCCTGACTGGTAAACAGCGCGGGGATGCACATAGATCTTAAGGTTTTGATCTGTCGCCCTTCCTCTAAACTACTCTTATCTGATCTGATGAAAGATAAAAATGCTTGGAAAAGTCAATCGTCACATACCAACATAAGCCAATCCGATACCAAACACAGCACCAGTTTGATACACAACATTCTCGTGCACCACGTAGTCGGACAACAAAGCCAGAGCAGGATCGCACTCGTTCTTCACCCTGCAATTCACGATGCCCAAAGCCAGCAATGCCCCGGCCTTGATGTAGTCTTCGGTGCTGTACAGGTACTTGTCGATCGGGGTCAGACCTCCGTCCACGTCCCACAGATGGAGCATCCCCAAAGAGGCCGTGGCGCTCAGCATCCCGTGGTCCTTGTTGCGGTAAATCCACTTGCTGGTCGTATCGGCGGTGAGGAGCTTGTCGCATCCGAAACCTGCGTTTACGAAGCCGTTGACGAAAGAGGAGGCTAGGTTTTGTCTGGCGCTGTCTATGTTTTCGCCCAGGATGCTGAAGTAGGGAGGTGACGGTTCGAGCCATATCTTGTAGACGTCTTCCGGGGTTTTCGGGTCCATGATGTCGAGCTGGGGATGAGGGTTAGGATGGGCGAAAAGTGCTTCTTGAAAAAGTTGAGGGAATGTGTCGAAGTGGCGAAGTATCGAAGTGTCGAATTGCAGAGTGTCGTATTATCGAATTGTCGAGGTGTCGAATTATCGAAAAGTCGAATTGTCGGGGTGTCGAAAAGTCGAATTGTCGGGGTGTCGAATTGTCGAAGTGTCAAATTGTCGAATTGTCGAAGTGTCAAATCGTCTGATTGTCTGACAGTATTGCTGAAATACTTGAATGGAAAGTTTCATTTCGATGAATTCTTCATTCATACCTCTCTCGCAAACACCAGAAAATTCGAACTCAGATGATTATTTCCCATAATGGCGTTCAACTCGTCATAAAATTCATCATTCGGATCCAAGTCAACCTGGTACAAATGCCTTCCGCATATAAACGCCAACTGATACAGGGTAGCTCTGGAACAAACCAAACAATACAAACCTTCATTCAGCCGGAAAGACCCGACGTCATACTTATCTCTACAAGTCCTGAAAATACTTCTGGTCAGCTCGTTATTATCGATTGCAGGGCTATTATCAAAGCTCTGGAGTAAACTTGGAACTTCATGTATTGCTCGGCCACCAATGTCATTATTTTGCTAGCTTCCAGCACGTCAACGTACTTTGTGCACGATGTGAGGTAAAGACACATCCTTTCGTAGGTTTCTTCGGAAATGTACTGAGGTAGGAGGTACAGCTGGTCTATCTCCATCAAGAGATCGCAGCCTTGAATTTCGGCGTGGTGGTGACAGTTGAATTCCATGACGTCCCTTATGAGGGGCATTAGGGTTTTGTGGTTTTTTCGTCGCCCCACGTTTCGACTATTTCGTTTTCTAGTTGTCGGATGTATTCGTGGCCCCAGTCTCCGATGTTGGTCATCGTGCCTTATTTGAATTTACATAATTATGATTTTAGGGTGGTTGTCAAAATTTCAAATCAATATTCTTCATGATATACTCCAAAAAAGGGGAAATTCCAAGTTTAGATTCACGGACATCGCATAAAAATATTCCTTTTGATACAAACAGTAATAATTGATGTATTATGCTATTTTTGTGTGAGGAAATAGGTATAGTCCGTTCACGAGAGCTTGAGCCGTCGGTTGGACATGACAACTTGGCATATTCCCCTGTGTATATTAAAATTTTAGTTTATGTTGTTTATTTTCTGTCAGATTAATACGCAATTATGTCAATATTGTATGGAGTTCTCTGATACCTCGAAAAAAATCCAGTTTTTTTTTGTCTCAAGAGACTTTTCAAAAATTTCGAAAACTTGAGGTCCTAGAAAAATATTATGTATAGGGCGATTTTAAAAAAATGTATTACGGTTAAAACGAGGTATGAATCATTCCAATCGGACAAGTGAGTATCGAGTAATTCTGAAAGTAGTTTGGAAAAATCGAGTTTTTTGCAGAAAATTTCGAAAACTGGAGGTGCTAGAAAAATCTTATGAGGGGCGATTTAGCAAAATGTATTACAGTTGAACGAGGGTATGAATTATTCCACTCGGACAAGCGAGTATCGAGTAATTCCGGAAAGTAGTTTGGAAAAATCGAGCCAAATCTTGAAGAATGGTGAACGAAAATAACCTGAATGGTTACTTAGCATTGCTGTTAATATTGTTGGTAGCGTGAAAGAATAATAATCCAAAATTTGATTACCTGCCAAACAGTAATTCAAACAATCGTGTTCTTTTCTAGCAGCGTCACCTCCGGCAGTTCCTAAGGCTAAGACCGATATAACGTCTGCTAAAATTTTTTTTATTCGGTCCATCGTGCATTTTCTTGTATATGTTCTTCAGTAACAAATAATATATTGCCATGTATTTCAGAGGCTTCGGAACAGATGTCATCGAAGTGGTTGAGGTACGAATGATATATTTCAACATCTCCAAAGCGGGACCAACCAGCTTCTCGTGTTTGTCCTGAATTGAGTAGGAACTTTCAGAAATCAAATTAAGACTAATGTCCGATTGCACCGTTCGTCTAAGCAACGTTTAAGCCCTTAAGTGACGTTTATTCCATTGATGAAACGTCATTTCAGGGCTTAAACGTTGCTTAGACGAACGGTGCAATCGGGCATAAGGCTCATTTTGCACTCGCATAATTCCAAGAAAATATGCAACCACAAAATTGTAGCCGGATTGTCGCAACCACATATCAGCTAAGTTATGATACATTTTATTGGTTACTTTCCAAAAGCAATAAGGACCAAAATGTGTTTCTAGCGATAAAGATAACAACAGAATTAGAACCATTTCTTAAACCACGAGATTGAGTTTGAATTATTTCATTAACCTAACATTTTCCGATTACCATGCAACCACAAAATGTTTGTCACGCCATTGACCACCTTCCAAACGGCATTAGAACCAAAATGGTGGTTGATATTAAAGACGTCTACTATTTATACCACGAAATTGTGGTTGAATCATAGCGATTTTTCTATTATACAAGGGCAATTCAAATAAACGAGACTTCGATTTTCAGCCTTTCAGGAATGTTCTTCCCCCACAATTGTACCTACAATTGTGGGGGAAGAACATTCCTGATTCTTTTGTTGTTGCGTGAGTTTGTCAGGAGTAAGGGAAGCACGTCGAATTGCCTCATCGACCCTCTAGGTGTCCGCTGTGATGATGTTTGAGCAAGAGGTTCCTCCATCAATTGCGGAACGTATTGTTCTCTCCACTCCTTACTCGCTTGTTTAGACTCTGGGGTGAAATGGTGCACCCATGTTTCATCACAGTTGATAATGTGAGTGAGAAATTGATCTCCTTGTTCCTGAGATCGTGCAAGAAGACGCCCACACACCTGAAAACGATGCAATTTCTGGTCAGCTGTGAGAAGGCGAGGAAACCACCTGGCGCAACTCTTACGGTACCCTTGCTACTCTGTGAGTATGGAGAAGGTGCTCCCATAACTTATCCCGACCTAACTTGCAATTTCAGAAATTGTACAACGTCTGTCGTCTTCAATAAGCTGTCGAACATCACTGATGTTGTTCGCTGCGGCCATGGCTCTTATTTACAACACAATCACGACCTTCCACGAACTGTCTATGCCATGCAAACACTCTAGCTCGCGATAGCGTCTCTTTTTCGAACATGGGCAGTCAATCTCCTCAAGATTTTGACTAGTTTAAGGCCTTCTGCGGCGAGAAACTTGATTACAGCACGTTGCGCAATTGACGGAGGAACCTCTTGCTCAAACATCGTCACAGTGGACACCGAGAGGGTCGATGAGGCAATCCGACGTGCTTCCCTTACTCCTGACAAACCTACCCAACAACAAAAAAATCAGGAATGTTTTCCCCCCACTATTGTGGCTGAAAATCGAAAAGTCTCGTTTATATTTGAATTGCCTCCGTACAATGCAATGACATTTAAATCAAAATTGTGGTTCGGAATTGCTACATCTGAACAGGGTGTTTCTGAATTGATGCGAATGATTAAAGGTGATAACTCAGATCATTTTATGAGAAAAAGTTCCCATAATGTTCTTCGTTCTATTTGCGACAAAAAGTTATTTCCTTTTTTTTTGTGAAGCGCCGTTTTAATGTAAAAAAATAAAACATTCCCTACCGTTATTCTGTCGACGAGCAATTTCAGTTCATTTTGAAGTTCTTTATCCTCCTCAGTCTACAATGATTCAAATATTTAACATTTATAACCTGTGAAAAACACAATTTTTGATCTCTCACCTCAACTTCTACTATGGGTTTCTCAATCGTTTTCGTTGCCATCCCTGGTACCTAATTTACGTTCTAATGAATTAGAAAAACACCTTTTTTCGAATGAAACCTTAAAGATGTGAGATTTTCGTTGGTTTGATCTTCAATCTTTTAAAACTTCAAACTTTTGAAGGATTATAACAATGTCATGCGCATAATCGATTTTAAACAAATCTTTGGTTGCGATCACAGAACATATTATAATGTTCTGTGGTGATTTTCACAGATTTAATTAAAGAGTTTTCACTAATATTGTTTTTCTCTAGTCATTTTATTACTTTTCTGCCGACCCCGAAATAAAAGGTGATTTTAATGTGTACGAAATTAATCATTAATGACACATTTAATGATCAGTTTTGGCTATTATAATGTGCAATCTTCAAGGCAACCGTTCACAAAGTATTCAGAAGCACTACGAGAAATGTCGAAACTCTGGAACATAGATACATAGAAATTTTATCATGTCAAATGTAAGTCTTGTGCGAAATGGGAATGTATTTCAATCAAGAATTTATACACAATTCATATTGAGATCGTCGGAAAAATCTTGTAATTAACTCGGTTATTAATCGAGCGACTAATGGTCGTGAACTATTAACGCGTTCGCTTCGCTCACGCGTTATAATATCTTGACCATTAATCGCTGTCTTTAATATCCAAGTTGATTAAATAACTATTAGTAGCACCTGCACCTTTTTTGCGAATTGGGTTTTGAATATACCTTCCTTTTGAAGTTATTTGATTGCTTTTGAAATTTCTAGCATAACACATGGGCTGAAAAGTCCGGGCCTAACAAGAAAAACACAATTTTTTTGGTTCAAAATTAGCTTTATTCATCAACGTAATCTCCATCAAGAGCAACGCAATCATTCCAGCATCGCTCTAACATTTCAATACCACTCTTGTAGAAAGATTTATCTTTTGCCTCGAAATAGGCCTCAGTTGTGTAACGAAGTGAAACTCGTTACTTATTTCTTTCGGAATAATTCAATACAGTTTTAAAAATTCCATCAATAATTATTTCCAATTCATATCGTGAAAATCTAACGATTCAATTAGAAACCCAGCCTATGTATAAAAACATCCGTACGACACCGCGGAGTATCTTATCTCTACCATATGTGTTTTTTTGAATGTTGTCGGTTGTTTTTCACAGGCACGCTGCAGAGTTCGAGTCGCGAAATTTTCCCCCTCCAACCGAACCTATAAGTACGACGTCGTCAAGGGAGTGGGCATTCATTACCGGTACCTTCGAATTGTAAAGAAGTCTAGAGAGTTTTTCCGCATACTTTTGATTTATTCAAGTGCCCGATTACGAATTTCATTTTAGTTTCGAATTTATCCTTATTTTCTTTAACCGTTTTCACCGAGATATTTAGTTTATTTTCTTTTCAATTGTGAATATTAATTTTGGTTCTAACCGTAGTGTGTGTGTGAAACAGTGAAGTCCTAAGGATTGGTAAGACCCGTTATTATTTCACTACCCGTGCCGTCGGTGATTTTTCCTGTGCTACGCGAACGTAAGACGAGACCGCAGATTTCGTATCATACCTGTTCGCGAACGAGACGTCATTCCCCGGTGTTCGATCTTTAGTTTTCGAGATCCCCACGTGTTAATCCGATTATTTCTTTTTGTGATTTTCTTTTCCGTCATTCAATATCAAGAACCTGAGGTTGGAGCTATCATTGGGTCGATATTCCATCGTCTCTCAAGCGGAGTTTGTGCGTAGGGTCCCTTATTGCGAGTTCTCTTATTTGGGACCACCGGGCAAAACTCCTTGGAGACTATTCGACGGGTTCCTTATTGCGAGTTCTCTTATTTGGAACCACCGAGTAGAACTCCTCATCTTGAGTGAAGTGGTAGACCCTTCTCAACCTCTCGCGAGTGATTGCCTTCTTGCAAGTCTGTTCCCGCTAAATTGTTCCGAGTTTCATTTTGGTGGAGGCGCCGACCTACATCCTCTCTCTCAAGCGGAGTTTGTGCGTAGGGTCCCTTATTGCGAGTTCTCTTATTTGGGACCACCGGACAAAACTCCTTGGAGACTATTCGTCGGGTTCCTTATTGCGAGTTCTCTTATTTGGAACCACCGAGTAGAACTCCTCATCTTGAGTGAAGTAGTAGATCTTTCTCCACTTTTCGAGGATTATCGCCTTCTACAAGCTCGTTCCCGCTAAATTTCTCCGAGTTTCATTTTGGTGGATGCGCCGACCTACATCCTCTCTCTCAAGCGGAGTTTGTGCGTAGGGTCCCTTATTGCGAGTTCTCTTATTTGGGACCACCGGGCAAAACTCCTTGGAGACTACTCGTCGGGTTCCTTATTGCGAGTTCTCTTATTTGGAGCCACCGAGTAGAACTCCTCATCTTGAGTGAAGAAGTAGATCTTTCTCCACTTTTCGAGGATTATTGCTTCTTGCAAGCTCGTTCCCGTTAAATTCTCCGAGTGTCATTTTGGTGGATGCGCCGACCTACATCCTCTCTCTCAAGCGGAGTTTGTGCGTAGGGTCCCTTATTGCGAGTTCTCTTATTTGGGACCACCGGGCAAAACTCCTGGAGACTATTCGTCGGGTTCCTTATTGTGAGTTCTCTTATTTGGAACCACCGAGTAGAACTCCTCATCTTGAGTGAAGTAGTAGATCTTTCTCCACCTTTCGAGGATTATTGCCTTCTTGCAAGCTCGTTCCCGCTAAATTTCTCCGAGTTTCATTTTGGTGGATGCGCCGACATATATCCTGTTCCGGAGTCGTGTTTTAGGTCCACTTCTTCGAGTGGAGACTATTCGTCGGGTTTCTTATTGCGAGTTCTCTTATTTGGAACCACCGAGTAGACCTCCTCATCTTGAGTGAAGTGGTAGACCTTTCTCGACCTCTCGCGAGTTATTAACTTCTCGCAGGGTTATTCCCGCTAAGTTTTCCCGATTTTCATTTTGGTGGATGCGCCGACATACATCCTGGTCCGGAACTCTTATTTGGAACCACCGAGCAGAACTACTGATCTTGAGAAGGGCGATCGTTCCGTCACTGCCGATTTAGTGTTCGACGATCCCTTCCGATTTAGCCAGAGTTTAACTCTGTTACTTGCACCGATCCATACCCTAGATCCGAAACCGGGGGGTGATAGAATCTCGTCCGTAAGGCTCGTTGGTCGAGTTGGAATACATCCGTGGAGGGGCACGCCCCATAGCGGTAGCACAGGGTAGATTACCGAATTGTACATAGTCTTAACCACATCACGCACACCTCATTGTATGCTTTTCACGCTTGCAAACATAACCGATTTATAATTGCCCATCTCGCCTACTCGCTGCTCATCTGCATCAATTGTTATCTGACACTTAACCTACGCCGCCTGCTCACCTCGCTTGAATCCTTCCCGTACCGTCATTCATTCAATTTGCTGTGCATTAATACATTAATTGTAACTGAATTGTATTTGTAGAAGTTGTACAGTCATTTTGGAATACACTGTAATATTGTGTAATAAGTTGTGTAATATAGTGTAAATATTGTGGAATATAGTGTGTCTCGTCGAAGGCTTTTCATTTAATACACCAGTGATAATAATTAGTGAAAGAAACTAGCACATATCAATCGCTCAAACCCAAGATTGAACTGAACCCATCTCCAACTGTGGAAAGGCTACCCAGGGGTAAACCACTGTGAGCGACATAAGGAATTGCGACCTTATAAAACCCATCGCAATTGGCGCCCGAGGAAATAAAGAAAAGTTGTTGTGTTATAACCAGATATAGAAAGCTTCATATCTGGAATTCAAATTCATATTAAATTGCAATCCGAAGAAAGTCGCCATCACAGTTGCAGCAATAACCTCTTCATTCGGGCGAAATTTCTTACGGCGAGCATTTTTTTTTCAGGTCTGTGAACAGCCAGTAGTCGCTGGGAGCCAAATCTGGTGAATACGGTTGATGAAGGAGCAATTCGAAGTTCAATTCACGTAGTTTTGATTGACTTGTGACACGGTGCGTTGTCCTGATGAAACAAATTTTTTTCTTTGCCATATGCGGTCGTTTCTTTGCAATTTCGGCCTTCAAACGCTCCAATAACGCCATATAATATTCACTGTTGATGGTATTTCCTTTCTCAAGATAGTCGATGAATATTACACCATGCACATCCCAAAATACCGAGGCCATAACCTTTCCAGCCGATTGTTGTCCTTTCGAGCGCTTTGGACGAGGTTCACCAGTTGCTGTCCACTCAGATAAAGATCGTTTTGATTCCGGAGTGAAGTGATAGATCCATATTTCATCCATTGTCACATATCGACGCAAAAATTCCGGTTTGTTACATCCAAATATGGCCAAACAGTCCAAACACTGCTCAGAAGCATGAACACGTTCTTGTTTTTGGTCGACAGTGAGCAAACGCGGCACCCACTTTGATCAGAGCTTTCTCATATTCAAATGTTCATGTAATATAAAGCCAAAACGTTCTTTTGATATCTTCACGATGTCAGCTAACTCACGCAACTTCACTTTTCGATCATTCAAAACGATTTTGTGGATTTTTTTTATGTTTTCTGGTGTTACCACCTCATTTGGACGTCCACAGCGTTCTGCATCATCGGTGTCTCTACGACCACGTTTGAAGTCAGCAAACCAACGTTTGATTGTTGTTTCTGATGGAGCGGA
Source organism: Propylea japonica (assembly GCA_013421045.1). Taxonomy (NCBI): domain Eukaryota; kingdom Metazoa; phylum Arthropoda; class Insecta; order Coleoptera; family Coccinellidae; genus Propylea; species Propylea japonica. The sequence continues at coordinate 72,386,410 of CM024239.1, read as the reverse complement.
GTCCCCATAACACTTATCAAGCCATTGCTTTGCTTGAACGTTATTTTTTACCATCAGGAAGCAGTGTAAAATCAAACACGAAATGTTTTTGATCCATTGTTATGAAAATGAAAATGGAAAAAAACTCTTAACACAATAACTCACTACCTAATGAATCGAATGTCATGGAATTTTGACAGCTACAGGGTCTCTATAATGATTGTAACAGCGCAGTTGGCTTTGGATTATGCAAACCACAGAATTCTGTGATCATGCTATGCTCTGATTGGTTAGAGATTGGTATTCTACAATACAAAGCCAACTGCGCTGTTACAATCATTTATAAAGTCCCTGTATTTTATGTAGGTTGTTATCAACTGAAAAAAAGGTTACTGCAATAAAACTAGCGCCCTTTATGTTAGGCCCGGGACTTTTCAGCCCATGTGATATAACGTTTTGATTATGTCTTGATACTATGTTCTTTTGTACATATTTCAATGATAATACATGCTCCATTATTTTCTATTATTTCGAACAATTACGCAAAAATAGTTATTTAAGCAACTAGGTTATTAAAGACAGTGACTAATGGTCAAGATATTTTAACGCGTGAGCGGAGCGAATAATTATTTAGTGATAATATCTTTGTTATTCTACTAGCAGACCCACACAAACGTTGTTCTGTATACACAAAATTCATTCAATTCGATCCAGCCGTTTAGTTGCAGAGTAGATGAATAACCTAAATAACGACTACAGCGCCATCTGTTGATCTGATTGTGATCATAAACATACGGGCATCAGGCAATCCAAAATACATTCATACATCCCTCACTTCGGTACCTTCTCCTACCCGCCTAGTGCCTACCTCGGAGACGCATTTTGGTGCGTGTTTGAATTTCGCGCTGTAAATTCAAATGCATCAAATTATATTGTTGCGCGCCGCCCTACCACTGTAGCTTCCATCTCTCCTCTATCTAATCTTGATAATATTTAATTGTTCAACACATTGTCATATGTTATTAACAACAACAAAAATCGAATTAACCTATAAAAATACGCAAGAATTTATGTATCTCCGAGATTGTGTAAAATAAAGAAATCTGATATCTTCGCCCCAGAAGACAGAGTTTTAATAAGAAACCCTCTTTTATGTACGAACTGCGATTTCGTTACATAAAAATTGGTGCCGAAACCCGGGAATTTTCCCATGATTCACTGAAGATAGGTAAAACACTTTGATAATTTTCCACGAAACTGGTTCATCGTATATCCATCTAGAACATCTACCATTAAGGGAAGTAACCCATAACATCCTTTGACGAGAGAGGAATAAAATTTGATTCACCCACGAAAGAGAAATTTTCTACAAATTTTCATGCTGTAACCACCTGGAATTTATATCTGGCGAGAAGTGTTCCTGGTTTCCCGTTGAGCCGCTGCAAAATTCAGGTTTTCGACTTCACCTACAGTAAAGGAATTGAGCGAACCATACATAAAAAATACAGGTCAGATTGTTTCAGTTATCTCTATAAAAAGTGAAAACAGTGAACTTGTGATTGAACACTACGTGCATATTTAACTCTCTTTACTGAATTGAAAGAAATTTGACTATCTTTGTCGCATAGTTTCAGCATATTTCATTTATTTTATCATTAGAATTGGTAGTTTTGGCTGAATTTTGCATCAGTGTCTACGGAATTTAAATTCATATTTTTTCTGGAAACGTTCATTTCATATTCGAACTAATATTTTGAATTGATTCATTTCTGAAGTTTGAATTACTGTGAATTGTTGTAGTTTTTTCAGTATTGCTTATCTCTTGAATCAAAAGTGACATTTTAATATTTCTTTGAGTCAAAATGGAAGTTTTAATTGAACAAAGAACAGCGCACAAAAATACTATCGATCGTCTTGAAAGATATCTGAATAGAAATAAAGATAGAGAAGCGATTGTTATTGAAGAATATTTGTCGAGGCGTGATTGGTTAATTGAAGCTTTCAACAAATATAACAAAATTCAAGATAAAATTGAATATTTCAAACTGGAAAATCTGAGGTTGTAGACACTGAAGATAGAGAGGAGATGGAAGCTAGATATTGCCGGATCTTGTCTGAAATTAAGGGGAAAATAAGTCAATATGAATCTAAACATAAAGTAAGCAGCCCAACTACCCCTGATCCTCTACCGGCAGAAAATAAAATGCATGTAAAATTGCCTGAGTTGAATATTCCAGTATTTTCTGGAAATATTTCTGACTGGATTCCTTTCTTTGAGTTATTTTCCACATTAATAATTCAAAACAAAAACTTAACAGATATTCAAAAAATTCATTTACTTGCAGAGCCGGACCGTGGGCGTGGCGAGAGAGGCATTTGCCACGGGCGCAAACGACCTAGGGGCGCAAAATGTGAAATAACATTTTTTTGTTTTTTTTTCATTTTGGTGATTGAGTTCTTGTTCATTACTTTTTGAGAAATCTGGGAGGTTCAGTATATTTGTGCTTAAAAGAACCCCTAGCTGGAAAGTTTCATTCCATTTGTTATGTTTTTTGGGGTGCTGAATTCGAATCTGAAGTTTGCTAACAAAATTTCGTGACGGAACATGGAAACAAAACAAAAATAGATGAAGAATCTCATTCTTGGTCAGTTTTTTGCTTATCACTCGGAAACTATCAACTTTTCGTGGAAAACCTTTCCATACAAAATGAAAGTACATAAAATTTCCTACAAATTGTTTCACCACAGTTTGTTCTGCGTCAACTGTTTTGGCTCAATTTAAAGTTTTGAATGAGGTATTTTCTGTGACTCAATAAATGAAAAATTTAAATTCTATGGTTCCAGTGATGCGATCCTCTCAAAATTTTGCATGAACATACAGTATATCAGACTCGATTCACAAAAAGAAATCACTCGAATCGGATATCTTGTTATAGAAATATAAAGATTCTTCTTTTAATATTCCAATTAAATTGAATATCTCAGATGAAACGAACCAATCGAAATCAAATGTTTCGGCCAAATGCAAGATCGCAAGATGCTCATAATAAGCCTTATGCAAAATTGTGTGGCCATAGTGTGAACAGAACCATAGAAAATTAAATTGGAATATTGAAAAGAAGTCATTGAAAATACCTCATTTTCAACTATAATTTGAGCCAGAACATGTTGTCGCAGAACAAGCTGTGGTAGTACAATTTGTAGGAAATTTTATGTACTTTCATTCTGTATGGAAAAGTTTTTCACGAAAAGTTGATAGTTTCCGAGCAAAGAGCAATAAACTGACCAAGAATGAGATTTTTTTCTTTTTTCTATGTTCCGTCACGAAATTTTGTTAGCAAACTTCAAATTCGGATTCAGCATCCCAAAAACATAAAAAATTAAAGAAATCAAACCACCCCAAAACTTTCCAGCTAAAAGCACCATTCGATTGGATTAAGATTATTGTGAATAAAAAAGTTCTTCAAAATATAATCAATAAATCGTCAGTTGAATGCAGAACTATCCCAAGTCCTTTTTTCCAGAAAATCGGTTTATGGGCTGAAAAAATGCTTGTTACTACACTTCATCTGATGCAGAAGTATTGCAAGTCCATCTTATATCCTTACCTCACTTTTTCAATTTCATATATAAACTCACGTGATAGTTCAAGCCAGCGATTTAGTGGACATAGCATAGTTCTGACCCATACCATAAGGACATAGTTTAGTTGAAAGTGGCAATGCCATCTTGAAAACAGAGAGCTGTTTTCAAGATGGCATTGAAAGTGGACATAAAATAGTTCTAATATGCAGAACTACCATACAAAGCTATATTATGTCCCAATTTTTCAGAAATTACTTTTTGTGTTAATTTTGACCATCACAAAACAATCAGGATCTTCAAGTTGAAGTTCAAAATGAAGAATTCGTATATAGGTTTTCAATCAGCTTTAACCTATTCAAAAAAACGTGTCTCCTGAAAAGTAAGAATTTCGGACCTAGTGTAGTTCTGCATTAATCCCATCGAAATGTCAATTAGGAAAAAAAAATGTATTTATTGAAAAATTAATTTCCTCAAGGGCGCATTTTGAAAATTTGCCACAGGCGCTAGAATCCTAGTTCCGGCTCTGTTTACTTGAAGTCTTTCTTGAGACAGGAACCTCTTAATCTTATCAACAATTTGCAACTCATTAGCTCTAATTTCAAAATAGCAATAGACCTTTAAAGGATCGTTACGAGAACAGGCTTTTGATAATTAACTCACACATAAGAAGCCTTTGTTGGACACTCCACCTCTTTCAAAATACTCTGTGAACCATTTAAGAGACTTTATTACTAGAATAAAACAGCACTTAGAATCTTTAAAAATTTGAAAATGCCAATTGAAAATTGGGATATATTACTCATTTATATTTTTCTCAGAAATTAGAGTATAACACCAGGAAGGCCTTCGAAGTGGAAAGAGACTCTGATGAACTCCCTACCTTGAAAGAATTTTTCGCCTTCTTAGAGAAACGCTGTGTGATTTTCGAGAACCTATCATCTGCGGACAATTCAAAGGGTAAAAACATTAAGCTTTCTCACTTCTCAGGGGAGGCTTCCTCAAAGTCTCCTGAACCTAAAAATTGTTTGTTTTGCAATTTGAAAAACCACTCTGTTTACAAATGTTACAAATTCAAAAATATTCCTCTGAAGGACCGTATTAGGTTTGTGAAGGAAAAGACACTATGCTTTAACTGTTTGGGCTCAAAACATTCGACAATCAATTGTAAATCACAAGGATGTACAATATGTAAAAAATTCCACCACACGCTACTTCACGATTTCAATAACAACCCCTCTTCTAGTTATAGCAATAACTCTCCTTGCTATAACAACCCCTCATCTAGTTGCCCGATTGGCCTGGCCAGGAGAGCACTAAAATACTCAAGTCAGTAGTCAGTTGGCCCATCATCTTACCCTAAGTCTAATCAAAAATCAACAATAAGCTCACAGGGTGCCACGCAGCACAGCACTACCTCTATAGATATGTATGCAACAAATATATCAGCACATAAAGAAAACTTTCATATCCTCTTGGCCACAGTTTGCGTTAATGTTCTCACAGAAAATGGTGAGACCATTAAGGCAAGGGCTTTACTTGACTCAGGGAGTCAAAGTTCGTTCATCACCGAGAACCTCACTAAAAAATTGAACTTAACCCACGCATCCCAAAATTGTAGAAATTTCAGGAATTTCAAATAGCAATACTCTAATAAATGAAATGGTGGGTATAACCTTTCATGGTGAAGGTAAAATTCGAAAATTCAATATTACTTGCTACGTATTAAAAAATATCACTTGCAATTTGCCCCAATGTAAGATTGATGTTGAAAAATTGAATATTCCCCCTAATATTAAACTAGCAGACCCTGAATTTGCAACACCCTCAAATATTGATTGTGTTAGGTTGTGACATCTATCATAGTTTAATAGCTCCTAATATGATAAGACTTGGTAAAAACGCCCCAATATTGCAAAAAACAGAATTAGGATGGGTCCTCATGGGACCCATACATAAGTCATGCTTATTTCCCTCCTGCACCTTCAGTTTCACTTCTCATCTCACCTCATCTGAAAACGAGAATTTAAATAATACTATTCAAAAATTTTGGTTGACTGAAGAAATAGATATACCTCACACTTTATCACGTGATGACAAGTTTGCAGAGGAAATATTTGAATCTACTACCATAATATTGCCTAATGGTCATTTCCAGGTAAACTTACCCCTCAAAACCGATATTCCTATGCTCGGTGAGTCTTTTAGCTAGCCAAAAAGCGCTTTCACAGTTTGGAATCACGTTTACAAAAAAATGACAATTTATTTCGTATGTATAAAGATTTTATAGATGAATATGTTGCGTTGGGGATGCAAGATATGTACCATTAGAAAAATACAGGGTTGGGATAAAGTTCGGCACCAAATTAATATCTTTAAAACGAAACGGGCGATTTTGAAATTTGGCAGCTGAGTGTAATGGACCACAATGCATCTGATGAGCATATTTTTACTAATGAGATACTTCCGGTTTAACCGGAAATGACCAAAAATTTTTTTATTTAAATGGGACACCATGTATTTTTCTGCAGTTTCTGAAAGTGCACCTCGTTTCGGATCTGTTCATATCGGGTTCCATGTAAAAATTCTCTGTAAATGTCTTTTTGTTCGTTTGAGAAAAAAGCCATTCAAATAATAAATCGTTGTTATTTGTATCAATAGTGAGAAATAAAACGAAATACTTGTAGTAGGTAACTCTTTCTGATTTTCATGACGTATTTTTATGAAAATCTATAAAAGGAAGAAATTACTTTACTTGTAGAAAAAATTTATTAAAAATAATTTTAAAAAAAATCATTTTAATTGTTCGAAGTACTTTGCCGTTCACCTCCTGACAATATGCCAGTCTATTAACAAATGCTTGAGTAATTTTTCTCAAGACTTCTCTATGTATTAATGCACATCATCAAGAATCCGTTGTCTTAATTCTTCTTTTTACAGATAATTTTTACATGGAACCTGATATGGACAGATCCGAAGCAAAGTGCTCTTTCAGAATCTGCAGAAATATACAGGGTATCCCATTTAAATAAAGAAAAATTTGGTAATTTCCGGTTGAACCGGAAATATCTCATTAATGAAAATATGCTCATCAAATGCATTGTGGTCCATTACACTCAGCTGCCAAATTTCAAAATTATCGTCCGTTCCGTTTTAAAGATATTAATTTGGTGCCGAACTTTATCCCAACCCTGTATACTGAATCAAATGACAATAAATATTTTCTACCGCCACCATTGTGTTTTGAGGGAAACCATGTCTGGAGTTAAAATTAGAGTTGTTTTTGATGGCTCTATGAAGAGCTCTTCTGGGATTTCCCTCAATGACTTAATGTTGAAGGGATTTCCTGTACAATCAGAATTGTTTGATATTCTTTGTCGATTCCGAACATTTATTTATGCATTTGTAACTGACATTGAAAAAATGTTCCGAAATATAGAAGTTAACCCATTCAAGACATTTTCAAAATATACTTTGGAGAGATCATCCAAGTGAGGAACTCAAGTGTATCGAGCTCTGCACAGTAACTTACGGTTTAAAGTCATCTCCCTTCCTCGCAACTCGGGTTTTGAAGAAATTAGCCGTGAAAAATGAGAATACCCACCCATTAGCATATCGTTGTATCATGAAACAATGTTATATGGATGATTTCATTTGCGGCGCGAATTCACCAGAAGATTTAAAGGCGATGTATATTATGAGCTTCATGATTTATGTACATCTGCACATTTTTCCTTACACAAATGGAAATCAAATTCAGAAGAATTTTTGAGATACTTCGATAAAATTCATCCCCAAAATGGCGATAACTACAATTTCAAAATTTCAGACTCTCCTGATAAGGTGTTAGGCCTTATGTGGAACCCTCATAATGATGATTTTCTAATCACAATTCCAGACTTCAAATATGATAATGTTCTTACAAAACGCCATGTTCTTTCCTTAACACGTTGAGCGCCACGTGCACACCGGTGGACATTTTGAATTTTCAAAGCAGGACCAAGTGTTCACTGGTGGTCATTGTTGATTTTCATCGATCGGACAGCATGACCACCCGTGGTCACATATCCAGTAATTAGTACACATTGCTGGACCAAACTACAAAGTCCAAGTGAAATATGCTCACACCCTGGGACCAAACCTTACATTCCTTATGTTATAATGAAAGAAAACGTAGCCTCCGATGAGCACGCGGTCCCCAAATAAAATACATAATGTGACAACGGGTGGTCATGCTGTTCGATCGATGAAAATCAACAATGACCACCAGTGAACACTTGGTCCTGCTTTGAAAATTCAAAATGTCCAGCGGTGTGCACGTGGCGCTCAACGTGTTAATAGGCCCTTTCTATTTGAAGCCGCATCACTTCCAAACTGATGTAAAATCAGTTGATGCGCGTTCTATTTGACAATGTTGTGATTTGAACTGATGAGCATCACTTCCAACTGATGTTGCTTTCTGACGAAAGCAGTTTGATTTCCACAATAACTTCAGTTCATCATAACAATAACATAACTTAACATTTTGGTAGAAGTTTACAATTTACTTCTAAACACAACAGAAAGTATCCCCGGTTTTCATTGCTAGTAATGAATAATTCATATTACTTTTAGAATTTCCTTCCGTACTATTGTCGATGGTAGTCTGATTTCAAACCTTATCGTTTTGTTGATTGTCATCCGAAAAAGGCATGTTCTATTTGTCAAAATCACTTCACTTCCAACTGAAGTGATTTCGGAAATTATTCAGGTAAATAGAAAGCTAGGAATATCACAAGTTTTCGATCCCTTGGGTTTGATAGCCCCGTTTACAATTAGACTAAAAATGTTTATGCAAAAAATATGGTCTTGTAATATTGATTGGGATGATCAGTTATATTCTGAACTATCGGATGAATGCGAGGCTATTCGAAGGGAATTGATCACCTAAAACAATTGAAAATTCCACGTTCTCTTTATTTAAATATTCCTGTTTCAAAGAATGAATTGGTTGGTTATTGTGACGCAGTACTAAGGCCTTCGGTTGCTGTATTTATTTGCGTGTGACCTACACTAATAGTGCCATTTCAACTCGCCTCATTTGCGCCAAATCCAGGGTGGCCCCCTTGAAAAGTTTGTCACTTCCAAAACTTGAATTGAACGCTGCTCTTTTATTGTCAAAATTAATGAATAAGATCATAAATATCTATGATAAACTAAAAATAGATGGTGCTCATTTATTTTCTGATTCAGAAATTGCATTAGCGTGGATATCTTCTCCCCCTTCTCGGTGGTCTACATTTGTAGCCAATCGAGTGACAATCATACAGGAGTTGACCTCTAATTGTAGGTGGGCTCATGTGAGATCTGCTCAAAATCCCGCCGATTTGGTTTCGAGAGGGTTATCACCCAAAGATTTGACAAATAATTTAACTTGGTGGAAAGGTCCCAACCTCTTATCTAATGTCGATACAAACCTTTATGAACTCAAATTTACTCCACGTTTTAAAGATTTACCGGAACAGCGAAAGATAACTCTACTTGAATTAGATTCTCAAACAGAATCGGATTTGGAAGAGTTGTCCAAATTCTTTTCTACATTTTCCAGGTTTCATCGAAGCCTTACGTATTGTTTTCGATTCTACAATAACCGTAGGTTACAGGAAAGAATAGAAGGCCCACTTAAGGTTTGTGAACTACAGCATTGCCTTCTCTCCATAAAAGTTATACAAAGGACTCATTTTTCAAATATATTTTCACATTTCCATGATGGTTCTGAAATAAAAAATAGAAATATCGTCAAACTAAGTCCATTTTCAGACAGTCAAGGAATAATACGCGTCGGCGGTCGGCTATCATTATCTAATCTTCCTTTCGACCAAAAAACCTTATCTTGTTGCCCTCACGAAATAATATAGTAAAATTGATGCTGAAATTGGAACATGAAAAATTACTACACGCTGGTCCTCAAACGGTTCTTTCCAATTTCAGATTGAAATTTTGGCCTTTAAACGGACTTAAAGATATCAAAAATATAATAAATAAATGCATTACTTGCTATAGATTCCGGTCAAAAAATGCCCAACAAATAATGGCAGATCTTCCTAAAGTGAGAGTTTCAGTCGCTAGAGCATTTTCTCAATTTGGACTGGACTACGGAGGGCCATTATTGATAAAATCCTCTAATTTGCGAAAGGCCCCAATAATACGATGTTATATTTGTATATTTGTATGTATGGCTACAAAAGCAGAACATATTGAGTTAGTGAGCGATCTTAGTACTCAGGCCTTTATATCTGCACTCAAAAGGTTCATCTCGCGTAGAGGATGTCCTGCTTGTATGTATAGTGATAACGCAACCAACTTTCTCGGAGCAAGTAATGTTTTGAAGGATCTTTATGACTTTTTCAAAATAAAGAATAATGTTAATGTCTTGGAAGATTACTTGAGTACTAGGGGCATACAATGGAAATTCATACCCCCTCATAGTCCACATTGGGGAGGATTATGGGAGGCTGCAATTAAAAGCGCCAAGCATCACCTATATTGAGTAGTTGGTAATGCTTCTCTTACTTTTGAGGAGCTTTACACGGTACTCACTCAAATTGAAGCTGTGTTAAATTCCAGGCCCTTGTGTCCCCTTTCGAACGACCCTACTGACTTGAGTTGCCTGACCCCAGGGCATTTCCTTATAGGAGCACCCCTGACTACATTCCCGGATAAGGATGTCTCCACAACCCCTACAAACCGCTTGTCGCGTTGGGAACTTTGCACAAAACTGCAACAAGATTTTTGGAAGAGGTGGTCTGTCGAATATTTGAATAACTTACAAAATAAGCCTAAATGGTTAAAGCCCAACCCAAACTTAAATGTCAATGATTGGTTCTCTTGAAAGAAAACAATCACCCCCTTTGAATTGGCGCAGAGCACGCATATTAAAGGTTTATCCTGGTCCTGATAACAGAGTTAGGGTAGTCGATTTAAAAACAAGAGTGTTCACAAGACCAATATCAAAGGTTTGTCCTCTACCAGAGATCTCTGACTCTAAAATTTTGCAATTTTTCATTTATCGACTATTATTGAATAAAATTGTTTTCCTCATTCTCTTTTAATATTCGGAAATGGCGGGGGAGGATGTTTGCATTTCGCGCTGTAAATTCAAATGCACCAAACTATATTGTTGCGCGCCGCCCTACCACTGTAGCTTCCATCTCTCCTCTATCTAATCTTGATAATATTTCATTGTTCAACACATTGTCATATGTTATTAACAACAACAAAAATCGAATTAACCCATAAAAATACGCAAGAATTTATGTATCTCCGAGATTGTGTAAAATAAAGAAATATGATATCTTCGCCCCAGAAGACAGAGTTTTAATAAGAACCCCTCTTTTATGTACGAACTGCGATTTCGTTACAGTGCGATTTCATCTTCAACCTGCCATATCTTTTGATGTATTCATCATAATTGAATGATGTACAAGGCAATTTCGTTCTAAATTAAATACTGGGTATGAACGACGTATTTAATTGGATAAGGATCAATAGCGTATTCATAAAAAACACTCCCAAATAAGGCATAATTTTGAGAAACATTCGGAAAACTTTAAAAGATGATACCGAGTAAACCTTGAAAGATAGATATATGCTATCACGACTGAAAAACTAATATAACCTATTTTTTATAGTAAATAAAACAACATATTCAGAGGAATGAATTCATTATATACAGAAGGAAACATATTCACAATCGTATCCGGAAGAATATAATTAGTTAATACAATATGCATCACAAATACATAACGTTATTTTCATATTGTGCACATGCATAATATAAGCAAGCCATTTATACATTTTTCTAGCCCAATTTATACAGTAAAATAAAATGAAACAATATCATACCAAATCTAAAACAGCCTGAAAATATTATTTAAATCATTATAAACAATTATTTCAATAGAACACACTAATAATTCAAAAACAAGATTGATTTATTTTCTAGGGTGGGTTAGATACTTTAATTAGTTCGTCTAAATATAAATAAAGTGTGTTTGGTAATGACTAATTTAAGGGCATCAAATATACCTAATTTTATCGACAAAAACACCCATATTGGGGAGTTTACCCCTCAATTTTGGAGTGGCCCCTATTTTCAATTCAATTTTTTTTTATTTTAGTTCACCCTTCCAAATAATATCGATTTCTTTGGACATAAAAGACAAAAGATGTGAAAAAAATGTTTTTGAAAGATTATACTACCACCTTTTATTGAAGTGGAACAATATAAAAACATATAACTTAGAAATGTTATAAAAAATTGTATTAAAAAATGTACTGATTTTCTTAGTAAATCCGCAATAGTACAAGAACACATTGAAGTATGATTTTTTTCAATGAGCTAAAACGCAAGGATATTAGCTACAAAACGATACCAACATAATTTCTGTAAGTTACATAATTAGAAAGTAATTGCTGTTCGAACATGACTTTTATGAAAATTGATAAAATAAAACTCAGTACTGGACTTTCGATAATTTTTAATGGTCAAACAAACAAATTAATCATAAAAATTGGTCTAAATGTCCACTTCTGCTTTGTAGACAGGCAGTGGCCCTCTTAACGGCCTGTAGCAACAAAAAAGTTTGGGGCGCTCGCGTATTGGTCATGTTCGAACAGCAATAACTCTCAAATTATGTAACTTACAGAAATGGTGTTTTGTAGCTAATATCCTTGCGTGTTAAATCATCGAACAAAAATTATACTTCAATGTGCTAGTTCTTGTACTATTGCGGATTTACTAGGAAAATCAGTAAATTTGTTTGAAGAATTTTTTTATGGCATTTTCGAGTTAAATGTTTTTACATTTTTCTACTTTAATAAAAGGTTGAAGTATCATCTTTCAAAAAACATTTTTTTCACATCTGCAGGACATTTATTTTTCAATGAATCGATATTATTTGGAAGGGTCAACGAAAAGAAAAAAATTAATTTAAAATGGGGGCTACTCCAAAATCAAGGGGGTAAACTTTCCAATGTGGTTGTTTTTGTCGTTGGAATATTTGATGCCCTTAAATTATCGCTAAGTCATGACCAAACACACTGTATAAGTACCGTTTCAATGTAAGAATGATCAAATATCTATCCAAATACTGGACTAATTTGAAGCAATTGGCACTCCAAAATGTGTATTTATGATAAAAGGTGAATCGTTAAGATCTTTAATCGCGATTAATACCTTTAAAGGGCAAAGTGTTATAAAACCATCTTCAATTCCTTTTTAATTCGAATCGTCCAAGTTTATTCTTTGACAACAAGAAATTGGGATCATTAAAATAAAGAAAAACATCTCTATTAAATCCACCAAGTCCAAATAACTTTCACTTCCTCGAATTTTCTCTGAAACACTCATTATTATCTAGCTCGATAATTACATTTGAAGACTCACCCTGTATATTCAACATACCACTTGTTACGAAGGTAAAATAATTAAAATGGGTATCTAACGTTTGAAGCGATAATGAAGTGGTTCAACATATTTTTCTTGAGTATATTGTTGAGGTTATGTTATTATTATAAAAGGAAATTCATCTTACCTTATATTTCAAGCTTTACTACAATGTAAATTTTTTCTAACCATACATTAAAGAGTAAGCGTATATATTTTGAAATTATCCATTGAGATTTGTTATTCCAACATTTTTTTTATGTTAAAGTTGAGTTAAAAGAGTTGTTCCATTGTTTATAGTATTCTAGCAGTACATTGATTAATGATTTTAATATAGATTCTTTTCATCGAATAAAATGTTTTTCTTCTATAACTTTTAAAATTTCCCATTTTTTCATGAACAATTATTTTGGAAAAGTGTTGAATAAAAAAACGCTTTATTCGTTTAAATGAATCTATGATTTAAATCGATATAAAACTTGAAAACTCATCTGCAAGACAACATCTGGGTCTTATTGTCTCGAATTCTGCACTTATCGCAGAATTTTGAAAAAATACCAAACTTTATTTATGAAATAAAGTTTGATATTTTTAAAAAAAAATTTTTCTATAAAATAAAAAACTTGCGCACATTTCATACATTTTGAGCAGCAATCTTCATACCACATACCTTCAATTATCGGGTAAATTCGAAAAAAAAAATTAGAATAAAATATAAAGAAACAAAACAGTTCCATTTATTCAGTACAAAGTAAAATTGATATCCGGTAACAGTAGATAATTTCAAAATAGATTTCTGCTTTTGTGACAGTAGTAAATATGTTCGAAGCAATAGTGACTACTATTAGATTCTGCTCTAAAAGTTCTATCATTAAAAAAATATCACATGAACAAGAAAACAAAATCCTACGGCATAAAACAAGTGAGGGAGAAAAAAAAAATTATGAACTATATTATTTTGATTTTGAACTTATAACTTAGGAGTCTTAAATAACCTGATAAATAAACATTTCAATACTTTAATAGATTTAATGTATTGTAGTATCCTTTTTGCTCCATAAACATTTAATTACATTCGGCGAATATCGAATATTATCCTTTTTTAGAATATTCGCGGGTAACGGCTATTCTTGAGAGCAAAGAGTATAACTATACAAAATATTGACTATGTCAATATCCAAAGGACATATGAGTTGGAATGTCCTCGTAACCTATTTAACGGCATTCCCATACTTTTACCGTAAGATCCACACTTCCCGATATTACGAATGGATGAGTTCTGTGGAAATCTGCAATTGAAAATTCATTGAATTAACATTAATTCTCAACAAAAGCAAGGAGTGAAATCAATACAGTTTGAACGACACAAGTAAAGGGTTTTCCAATAAGAGGTGTTATTTTGATAATCAAAGAAAAATGTAATTTTTCAATATAAATGATCACATGTTCATTTCATTATAAAGAAGAAGCTATGCCGTTAATTGTGGAAAATAACATCAGGCAAATGACCACCACGACCACGCTTACAGGACCATATCCTTTTAATGAAATTTTCCATAACCAAATCGCAAAGTGGCTGCCCTATGTCCTCAATAGCCTCACGAATTCCATCCTTGAGGTCTTGAATCGACGCTGGGCTATTGGTGTAGACCTTCTCTTTCACGTGGCCCCAAAGGAAGAAGTCGCAAGGTGTTAAATCACAAGATCTCGGTGGCCAATTGTGATCACCCCTTCGAGAGATAACACGGTCCGGAAGCTTTTCCCGCAAAAGAGTTGAGTTCTTTTGTTAACTGAACTTTATAAGCCTTAAGTCCCAAATCTTTTTGCAAAATACGGTGTAGTGTAATAATGACGTTTTGTGGAATGCCCAATTCCAAAGAACGACGAAGAATGGACAAACCTGGGTTTTCTTCAACACTTCTCCGCTGTTCTTGAGCGACGTGCGCGGGTTTTAATCTTCTCATCACTAACTTGTGCCAACAGCTCGAATTTTTTCCACCAATTTCTTTATTGCTGTCCGACAAGTTGCTTCACGACGACCCAAAAATGTTCGAGTTTAACGAACCGTCTCTGCCAAATTTTCACCATTTTTAAAGTGAATTTCAATGCGTTCTTGAAGTGTGTATCGTTCCATTTTTATTAATGGCGTAGTTTCTACTTGTGAAATGTCAAAAAATGACAACTTCAAACGTAACATCTACCGAAAGAGCGGGCTATTCAAATAACCTTTCTTATTGGAAACCTTTCAGTTTGACCACGGATTCGTCATCAGGGAGTTCAACCCTATCATGTGAGACCATTATCCGCTCAAAATTCCTAAATTACAGACATTTGGACAAAACGATTCAGCACTCGTTTGAATAGAACGAGCGTTTTCTAAAAACGAATTATCTGCGTCATCTATATTTTATTTATCCCTAAGTTTGAAACACCCTTCACATTATATTATCTTGAATAATTTATTTCCCTACTTCATCTCTGATTTTCACGATTCAAAAAACGATCATTGAAAAATTCAAAACAATAGCATTCAACACAATAGCATTCAAACCAATTACAAATGGCGAAAAGTTGTTAGGTCGTCTTCTGATAGGCTAGAAAGTTACAGCGTTGCCAATTCGTCATCAGCTTGAGTAGAGTGATTAATGTTTTCTGTGAGTTAGCCAAGAGCACGATACACAAACACCGGTATGCCAGATTCGTGGTCTAAACTCGTCTGGCGCGAGCATCTACGTCATTGGGAGAATATTAGGAACAAATTCTAATCAATTCTCTCTCTCTTCTCTCTCTTCAATCACGCAAATGCTATGGAAATGTTCCCAGTGACGTCACTCTCGATGCGCGTCGGCATACCGGTGTTTGTGTATCGTGGCCAAGAGAATCAAACGTTAATCATTGAAAGTACAAACAGTGGAACTTACCTACAATGAAAGCGCTAACCCGCAAAAAATTCGTTATAAAGAAATTCGTTAGACAAATTTTTTGTTTCTGGAGTCGGCAATGTCGCGGTCGAATTCACTGGTAAATTTAAGTTTATCATTTAAACTTAAGCACTCCCTTTTAGACATTTTCGCACAACTTTCACACTAGCGTAATGGTTAGATTGAAACCAAACAGCCAGAGGTGTATTTAAAATTGTTTCAGAAGGATCCCTCTGCCCGCCGTAATGATTTAGTTTAAGGTCGGGATTTATTACGTTCGTCCGGAAAAATTTCGGAAAAAACCCACCCTTATACCTTCTTACCAATACCCATTCAAAGAGTGATGTTCTTTCGAGTGTTCTTTGAATATTTCGTTATAGAGAGAACTTACTTCGTTTTAGAGGGTGTTTTCAACATGGAATTTGGATTCAAGGTGCAATGTCTTGTACGAAATTCGTTTTACAGACGTTCGTTGAGGGAAATTCCACTGTATTTGTAATAACTTGATACTATTGTTTTAAAAGCTTAAGTTTTGAAAGTCTAGAAATGAACTGAAAGTGTAGAATTAATTCATTTGAAGCTTTAAAAATAACCTGTATAAATTGATTCAATCCATATGAAAAAGGAATAGGTAATTGATACTCACCTAAGGATGTGCAAAAATGTTTATGAGCTTCTAGGCTTTTGGTGCAACGCTTGTTCTTCAAGTCCCAAATCCTGATGGTTTTATCGTCACTGGCCGATAATAAGTATTTGCCGCTGGGGTGGAAAACAACTCCTCTGACCCAGTTATCATGGCCTATGAGGGTGAACAGTGCGCAGCCTGCACCCACATCCCATACTCTGGTCAAAAGAAACGACATCAATAAAATATTTTTAATACAGGGTTATCCATTTTGCGGTTTCAAAAGTAAACGTAAATAAAACACATAAAAAAATATTTTTATCATGATATTTCTTTTTTATTATGAAGTTTGAAAGTTGACATTTGTGTGAAACACTACATCATTTAAATGACAACCACCCGAATTGTTGCAAGCATCGATTCTTTTGAGGTAATTTTCAACGACCTTTTGACACATATTGGGCGGTATCTCAGCCATAACTTGACGAATATTGGTTTTTAACTACTCAAGAGTTGAAGGTTTATCTGCATAAACACGGTCTTTCGCGTAGCCCCACAAAAAAAGTCAAGCAGTGTCAAATCGCATAATCTTGGTGGCCAGTTGATATCGCCGTCCACCGCCGGTTGTTCAAGCACCCATTCGACGTATCCACCCACGATGTTGATGTGAATGGTCGGCTGGCTTCAGTTGTTGTGTGAGCTGGATTTTATTTGGGTGTAGGTGTAGATCTTAATGCAAAATACGCCATAATGTGCCGTAAGACAGTCCTAATTCCTGAGAATGACGAGGAATCGACAGATTCGGGTCTTCGGCAACACTTTCACTTACAGTAGCGATATTTTCAGTGGTACGAGCAAAACGATGATGCACAGGGCTTACAATATCTGTAACCAATCCAGTCTCTTCAAATTTCTTCACAATTTTACCAATTGCTTGCGTAGTTGGACGATTATGTAAACCAAAATCTGCTCTTAAAGCACGATATGTGGCTGTGGCAGAATCGCCATTTTTGTATTAGGTTTTTACAATTTTCATGCGTTGTGCGATAGTCAAGCGATCCATTTTCATAAATGTCAGACTTTCAACTAAACAAAAAAAATTTTTTTAAAAAACTTCGTTTGACAGATATCGAATTCCAGCCGTATACTTTTGAAACCGCGAAATGGATAACCCGTTATATACATCTCTGAGTAAAAACAGGTGACATTATGTAATCAAGTATGTACCAGGTATTTTACGCTGTCTATGGTTTGACGGAGAATGAGATGTTCACAAGTAATGGTAGAATTACTTATACGTGAAAAACCATAATAATCCATGTGTCAGCGCCTGTTTTCCATTATGATTACTAACAATCTGAATATTTGTGAGTAGCTTCATTTTGACGAGACGCCCAACTTTTTCCTCTACGAAAATTCTCGATAGTGGAGCTAATACAGTATGGAGGCGTCAACAGTGTTGGATGGGCGAATGTTCAAATTTTATTACTAACAGCTATAATATAAATTAAATCTTGAAACAATTTTATTACAAATTGAAAACAATAATTGTCCTACAAAAATGATGATTCTATCAAAGTGTCCCAACATATATCAACAACTAGGTCTAAAAAAATTATTACTAACCGGCTGATTTTTTCACTGTTGCTTAGCAAATATTTCCTTTATGAACTGGTCACATTGTCCTACAAATTGAGTGGTACGTTTTTCCAGTCCTCGCTCAGAAATTGCCAATTGTTAGTAATCATTTTTGATTATGGGTTCTGTGGTACAATTTTTGAGGTAGGACTGAAAAAACGTACCACTCAATTTGTAGGACAACGTGACCAGTTCATAAAGGAAATATTTGCTAAGCAACAGTGAAAACATCAGCCGGTTAGTAATAATTTTTTTAGACCTAGTTGTTGATATATGTTCGGAATGGGTAACACTTTGATAGAATCATCATTTTTGGTAGGACAATATTGTTTTCCATTTATAATAAATTTTTTTCAAGAATTAATTTATAAAGTAGCTGTTAGTAATAAAATTTGAACATTAATCCATTTAACACTTTTGACGCCTCTGTATTAGCTCTCACTATCGAGAATTCTCGTAGAGGAAAAAGTTGGGCGTCTCGTCAAAATGAAGCTACTCACAAATATACAGATTGTTAGTAATCATCATGAAAAACAGTTTTGACGTCATAATGTGTAAAATAAATCTTTCATTGAGAATGAATCGCTTCCTGTTCTTCTTCTATAACCTACAGATTTCAAAATTTTTCGAATGAACTTGGAAGCATATGGAAAATTACATTTTTCATCTTTCAATGAGAATAATCGCTCCCTGTTCATCCGATCAAAATGATTGATACCTCTTTTAATAGGTAAATAGATTCTCTAAAAACGCCCTACTGACCACTCTTCAATAAATTACCGTTTTCAAAATTTTTTCAATTACAAACGATTCTATTCGGCTGCGTCAACAAACGCGTGAAGGTATCTCTAGGTTTGCTTTTTAATCTGAGGTTTTCCAACAACAGTTTTGCATTATATGATAGTTATTTTTGTATCTAGTGCGCGAAATGCTACTTTGGTGATCGAGAACTGATTTTTTTAACGAGGCGCAGCCGAGTTAAAAAAAAATAGTCGAGATCACCAAAGTATTTCGCGCATGAGATGCAAACAAAATTTTTTCTACAAACGCTTAGCTTAATATGAAAAAAATATTGAACTGGTTTGAACTGTTTTTCCAAATCAAGTAATTAGGTATTATAACTATGGGCAATATATTCTATGTTGAAAGCAACACTCAATGTTAAAGAAAACGTGGATTTCAAGAAATTTACCAAGTTAAAATATAAAAATCCCATATAGTTTAGATGCAGTGTACGAAGTAAGTATTTCGCACACTTCGCGCAAGGTGTCATAGTAACAAAGGAAAATGAAAAAAAGGGTCACTTCGCATATTCTTGCCAATGCGCGAACCTTGTCATTTTTTTGACGTTTGTAGAAAAAACGCTTTTTTGGCTTACTTAATAGTTTTATCTCTGGATCCAGAAGCAAGGAAAGGACCCATCGCTGCGCCTTTCTTGTTGTCCACGCCGACGGCTTCTATGATGGCACCAGCTGACAGTTCGGGAGCCCAAGCGATGCATTCGATCACGTGATCGTGAGCCTTCAGCTCGCTTCTGCATTCCTTCGACGACACCGCCCAAATCCTGATCGTCTGGTCGTGAGAACAGCTCGCAAGCAACGAGCCGTCTGGGGAGGGCCTGACCATTCTTATCTGAAGAGAGAAAAACATACGGTAAGTTCCAATGTTACCATCAATCTGCCTGAGCAAACTTCAATTATTGGGAAAACGCAACGTCTCCTTGGTGTGGATTCCAGGCAACTCAGGAGTCAGGGGGAACGAGAATGCTGAAGATTTTGCCAGGAAGAGGTCATCAAATCGTTTTATAGGCCCAGAACCTTTCTCTGGCATAGGGAAAAGCACTTACAAAACGAAATGGTAAATATCAAATTTCGGTGATCAGCGATATCGACCAGATTTTGGTGTATTCATGAAGTCTTCCTAAACAACATTAGTGAAACCAACAGGTGGCGGTCTATCTTAGTTAAGAAAATATACTCCCCCACCCATTCGTATTATAACTGTTCATAAAGACTTTTACTCCTTCTTGAAAGTTTTCCGGGTCATCCCTCAATTTTTTTTTGATATCGGATGTGAATTTCGTTGCAAATATTTTCCACTCATTCATAAAAGCACTGATATTCACTTCCTCTATAGGGTTGTCATTCGCACACACTTCAAAATCATTATCGCAATCTGTATATTATTAGGATAGAGGTAATGATGAGTCTTTCTGACAAATAATTTGTATTTTTTGTTAAACAGGTTAGTGCTGGATTCCAGTTCTTTCACTAAAAGCAGTGGTTTTAACAACTGGTTAGGTTAGGAGGGTTCGTTCAATACTAACCGTTGGTTTGCGTTGTACTAACATCAATCTTACCGTTTTGGCGTTTTTTCCAGACTGATTTTTAACGAACATTTTTGCGATCACGGGGTTAGTTACCCAAGCGATTTGCCATAACGTCTGCTATTTACCAGGAATGTTCGGGCGAAGCCGACTGGCGATCCTGGGTGTTGTATACAAATATGCCTGCGGCAGTGGCAAATCTACCATTGAAAACGGCTGGTTTTCTTTAGAATTTGTGGATATGTGGCGCCTCTAGAATTTCGATGTTTCTGCATTAATTATTGAATATACTCGAATGAAACTATTCGAATAGTTATTTGAATGTCCGAAGGTGATTCATGGACTAAATTAGAGCAGTGAATTTGTGTTTTTCAGTAAAAAAAAGTGACGTGAAGATGGAACATTTTTGGAATTTTGGGGGTCCATATTTTCTAAACTAAGACAGAGTGCCACCTTTTGGTTTTACTAATATTGTTCAGGAAGACTCAATGAATACAATGACACCAAAATCTGGTCGATATCTGCTGGCCACAGTAATTCAAATATTTACGAAAGAAATTTACGAGAAGGGAGGAGGAAGGCAGGGAAGCAGCAGTGCCTTTCGGATCTAGATCACTCTAAAAATTTTCTCGAACGTTAAATAAGAGAATATCTCAAATTCTCTCAACAAGAATAGGCTGCACCTTCTCAAAGAATTTCTCAGAAAAGATGACTGGCTGTGGCCGAAAACGATGAATGCAGTTTCTGTGGAGAAGGAAAGGAATCTCCAGAACATCTTGTTACTGAAAGTCTGGCCATCGTTCCCCACGCAGAAAGTGCCTGAGTAAGAACATTATTAGGGACGAAGATATGTTCCTGAAACCATTTCAAGCCCAGGGTATGGGGCGACAAGGCTTGCGCATCGACTTAGCAATATTTAGGCTCAGGAATATAGAGATTTTCCTATCCGGTAAACAATATTCTATTGGTCGGTTATTCTGTCATTCATTCGAAGTAACTAACTTTAGTTTAAACTCATCAGATGAAAATTATGTTGCAAGTTCTTAGTTACAGTAACTCAATGAGATAAAATCACTGCAGGTTTGATATTGCGAAATTATCTAGCAAGACATTATGAATAAAATCAGAATGAAAAGATATCTCTCTTGCACTTAACAATACTCCAAACTTCTGGACTTAAACTTACATTGCAACCAACGAAAGATTCATAGATAGAAGCAGCCTGAAATGAATTTATCAAGAATGTGACCTCAGAGGAAGAATTAAACTTTACTTTACTGTGACACAGTAACAGAATGTCCCGCCATTGAGAGCCTGCACAAAGAATTTCTTGAAAAGGAAAATTGAAGGAGAAATGTGGACTTAGCCCTCTTGAAGCCCCCTCAGACACTAGAGTTCATTGAAGCTCTGCAGAGAACTTCGGTCGACTTGCAGACCAAGCCAAAAACGACGTCCAACAAATTTTCTTATCTTCTTTCATCTAACTAACTAAAAACTACTTACCCATTCTCTGTGTCCAACGTAGGTCTTAACGCAATAACCAGTCAAAACCTCCCACATTTTAATAGTTTTATCTCTACTCGACGATACGATATAATCGTTCCCTGGCATAAATGATATACTGGATACGTTGTGGTCGTGCCCTAACATCGTTCTGATACATTCGTAATTCTGCAAAGAAAAAGAAAGTCGAATAAGAATTTAAACAGTACTCATAAATTCACTATGAAACGTTCAACTTTGTAGGCTAAATTTAAATCTAGTGTAGTACAGCAAAAAAAAAATATAAATGAATTATAAATGAAGAACTTATAAATATTATGATGAGAAATTTTGTTTAATTTTTTTTATTGTTCAAAGGAGACGTTATTCGCGTATGTATATGTATTTTCCGATTTTTCTATGTTTCATATTCGTTAGAATTTTCTTTTGTTTGGAAAATTCCAAGGAATATTTAATTGATGTAAGTATACCCCCTTCAATGATTCATATATTAAGTTAATTGTTACATATATGTATTATGGTTGGTAACTCTGTAGCCTAATATGTCTATGTGGTAGGATTGATTTTGAGAGATATAGAAAATGGTTGATTTGATTGTTACATACACGTATACATACATGAAGATTGTTAAAGGATTTAGTAATAAATTATCTAAAATACATACACTGCATCGTAATTAGTTTATTCCGGACCCAATATAATTACAAAAATACTACATTAATAATATAATATATATAATATATAAATCATTGAAGGGTATACTTACATCAATTAAATATTCCTTGGAATCTTCCAACAAAACAAAATCGGAAAATATACGCAATTATATCCCTATCCTTAACTAAACATATACACTTAGGCTCTTATTCATAGTTCGCCCTTGAGGGTGAGTGAAATAAAACATTCTGAAATATGGGGAAACAGATGAAAAGCCCTAGATAGCACAATAATTTATTGCATCGGTATATATGTGAAGATCACTAATACGTTTTGTTATTTATTTGTTTATATGAAATAAAATTGTTTAAAACTTCTTATTTATCTATTATTTTTAGTATGAATGTCTCAATGATCCATATAATGAGAATGTATGAGTGAGAGAAAGCAGGACGATATCATAATCAAAATTGATGCAAAAGTGAGATGAAATTATGTCAATGACTATCATACTGGGTGTCAATCACTATCGAAGTATGTCAATAACTATTAAAAAAGTAATATCGACGAAATTGGTGTCTCCTTGATTATTCAATCGATAATTATTGAAAGTTTGAATGTAATACCAAAAGAACAATATTCAACAATAGTTCGGTAATAATAACCATGATGTTACAGTAAAATAAGGAACCGAATTCGCCTACTGAATGTATCCATGCCCTTAAGGTGTCAATCACTATAGCCTTTACCCTACAGCAAACATTTTTCTAAAATATATGATTTGAGACACTGGCTGCAGCCCCCCCCCCCAAACAGTTTAAATTTTTTCTAAGTTAATTTTTTTCAACTTTCGTATTTGTTGTGTCATCAGGAATTGTTCAGTTCAGCCCCCCCCATAACAAAATCCTGGCTGCGCCACTGATTGGAGACGAGAAGGGAACGAAAAGACGCCATTCAGTAGTTAACAAATCAAACAAAACTCGATAATATTTCTGCGGAAGTTACGTTCACGTTTTCGTTGCACTGCGAATGAAAAACGGTCGGAAAAAAAATAATGCTCACCTGTTGAAAATCCCAGAGTTTGATGGTCATGTCTGCGCTGCATGAAACTAACAATTTACCGGTGGAGTCGAAGCAAATGTCCTGGATCGAATCGGTGTGGCCTTTTAGCGTTCGCTCGTATTCGCCCGTTTCGAAATCCCAAACTTTCATGGTGGCGTCTTCGCTCGCCGATACCATTATGCTGAACAGGGGGTGGAATATTACTCGTGTCACTGGAGCCCTGTGACCTGGAATATTGAGAGAAAAAATTGGCTGTAATCCTGCACGTCCAATGATTTATCGGAACAAGCTCACAAGATTTGCTCGCGAATCTTTATACAGGTGTCTGTAAATAAATGCGAGAGACTTTGGGAAAGGATTCCTCGATGAAAATAAGCAGAGGTAGTTCATATAATTTTTTTCGAAATCGATACAGCCTTTGGAAGGCGACGACGAGTTGACAGCTTTTAATTTTTTAACGAAGTCTCAAGAACACTGACTTATAAAACTATACACAATATGAAGCACTAAGTAGATGTTACTCACACAAAATTTTTTAGATCTCATAACTTTATTATTAGTGGTTGGAAATAACAACCCCCTCTGATTTTCGTTCAAAAATTGTTTTGTGGGATATATTTTCGAAAAATAAAATTCTCTTATGGTTTCCCATTTAATTCTGGAGAAAAAATCTCCTGCAAAATTTCGATACAGTCGATACTTTTCAGGAAAAATATAAAACTTACAAGCAGTTATGATCACAGTTCATTCCATTTAATCGTACAAATGTTCCATAGAATTAATATTTTGAGATATTGTATGTCTATGACAGGAGATGAAGATGTTCTATAAATCTTTCTGAAGGTTTAATTACTGATTTTCGGAAGAAAATTATATCCGTAATATTTCAATTTCACAAATAGAACATTCTCTCGATTAATAAGCAAAATCCAAAACGAAATTTCGATACTTATTTGTTTGCTGCCTTGATGTCCATAATTTAATAATACAAAATGTGGTCAGTAAAGGCACACTTTTTATGTTGG
Source organism: Propylea japonica (assembly GCA_013421045.1). Classification (NCBI taxonomy): domain Eukaryota; kingdom Metazoa; phylum Arthropoda; class Insecta; order Coleoptera; family Coccinellidae; genus Propylea; species Propylea japonica. The sequence goes on along the minus strand of CM024239.1, from coordinate 72,361,665 downwards.
AGGTTTAATTTATAATGAACAAATGGAAAAATTGATCATTAGAAAAAAGTTTCATTCCGAAGCAGTATACAATTTCTGAAACAAATTTCTGATATTACTAGTCTCAAGTTGAAATTCATTCATTTAATTTGCATATAACCCTGTATGGTAGATTGTGAAGTTGCGATAAAGATTATAAAAAAAACTTTGTAAATTCTGTGTAGCATATTATTGTTTGTTGCCTTGATATCCATGATTCAATAATACAAAACGTGGTCAGTAAAAGCACAATTTTTATGTTGGAGGTTCAATTTATAATGAACAAACGGAAGAATTGATCATTAATATATTGATTCTTGTCCTCCTAACCTCAACCTTCTATAGGTATAAGAAAAATAATACCAGAATATTATAAATACATATACAATAAAAAATACTGTATGTTATTCTGTGGCTTCTTGGTGAGATATAATTGTTTGCTGCCTTGATGTCCATGATTCAATAATACAAAACGTGGTCAGTAAAGGCACAATTTTTATGTTGGAGGTCCAATTTGTTATGATCAAACAGAAGAATCGATCATTTTTATATTGATTGTACTCCTAAGCATTATTTTCCATTTTAGAAGCATGATGCAGATTTTTCTGAGAATACAATGAAAATACTACAGTTTTTTCGTGATTCCTTCATGAACTTTTAGAACCATTTCCCTTCTGTGGCATGTAAAAATAACTACAGAAAATTTTTCATGAAAAAAGAAGAGGTAAACATGAAGGTACGTTGGCAAAGCCTTTCTGGCATAGAACAAATCAGGAAATTCCATAGAACCTTCAATTCATTACAGAAAGATCACGAACTCTCTTGAAACTTAACAAAAATAAGCTGTTTCTTCAGGGTTGACAGAAAACACCCGATGACTAGGTGAATGGGGGTTCTTCATCCTCCCCACAGAACCTACACTCGTCAGTGTCCGATAATCCCATCCTCAACAGGTGCTTCCTGAGGCGACAATATCCTGTAAGAAAGCCAGTGAGGTGGTGTAATTTTTTCTTACCAATTATTTTTATATTTTTGGATCTCGCTATTTCAAAGTTCCGAAGGAACTTAGTAGAATCATCTATCCCTGACAGATTCCGCCAGAGTCTTTCCCTCTCGACTTTCTCCTTCTCCAGAAACTCCTTCTTATAGGTACATCTTTACCACAGAAAGGTTCGGGGCCAATGAATGACATTCGTGCGCCCTCTTTGGCAACTGTATTGGCCTCTTCGTTTCCTTTGATTCCCGGGTAACCGGGTTAAAAAGACCTTGTTTTTCTTGCCTACCTCATTGAGTTTGTTTCGGCACTCCCAGACAATCTTTGAGTTGATGACGTAGGAGCTCAGTGCTTTAATAACAGCTTGACTATCTGAGAGTATGGCTATATTGCACTTCTGATAGTTTCTTTCTAGATTTATTTCTAGACATCTTTCAATAGCTAAGATTCTCGCTTGAAAGATGCTCATACAGGAACCTAGCGACAGTACACACTTGGTGCTCGGCCCGTACATCCCATCGCCAGCTCCTGTAGAGGTTTCGGAACCATCTGTATGCCATTTTACTGTATTTTCTTTGAGGTTATATTCGATGTATTCCCGTTCCCCTTCCTCTCTCTTACTTAGCAATGTCCTGAAGTTTTTCTCAGTGCTTACTCTCTTGATCATTACATCACTGGGGAGGTTTGCAAATGAGATGGTAGGGTAGAGAACAACAGAACTACATGGTCGCAGCTCCCGGAAGACTAATCTAGCGATAACCACTCCAGTTCTTATAATATTGTAATAACAATACAGTGCAAGCGCTTTTGAATCGACTGTCAGATAATATGAATATCTAATCGTTCGGAAGTTACATCTCGTACATTTCAATATGTCCTCACCTAAACATCAGACATAACCTAGAAATCTCAAACTAACCAAACCCAATTTACCTGTCAGACTGAATTTTTCCGGCGGTCGTGGTATCCATTCCGCAGGGTTCCTCTTATTCCTCGTCGGAGCGCCCTGGATGTATTCCTTTTCGGCCTCGTTTAGTTTCGATTCCAGCTCCATAACTTTCTTCTGCAACCTGATCACGGACGTCCATTTCTTTTCCAGGAGTCCGCCGAACTTGACGCCCACGTCGCCTGGCATGTCCGCTTCCTTCTTGAAGGCTTCCAGGGAGTCCCTGAAGCCCTGCGTGCTCAAGTAGTCAGCGATGGCTTTATTACTGCAAAGAATGTTTGAGGTTAGATTTGGAGAATAGAGTATCTGCGTAGTTTATAACACAAGTTTTTTAGAAACAAAAAGGCTGGATAGTATATGGTAGAGTTAAAGTGACCAAATTGTGAGAAAGTAGTAAGAGAAACGCAAGTGACGAGCGTATACTAGAAATAATACCTTTTAATACAACAATGGTGGTATTCTGCTTTCATCTGTAAGCCAATCTGTAATTTTTCATGAGCTTACAGGCAAATCGCAATTCTGGATCTTACAGAAATCGTTGAATATTCACGAGTACTCGACAGGTGATCGGAAGCATTATCGAATGACATATTGTGATGTTAAGTTGAATGGTTTGTTTATTTTAGGACGAACACCAACGTTTTAATATAAGAAATTCATGATGAATGAAAATAATATGGCTTTGTTTATTGGATTGTTAACGGAAGAAAATCATAACAGGTAAAACATTGTTCAATAATATACATGACCTGAAAATAATTCATTTTTAAAGTGGGAACTTTATGAGAATTCTAAGGAAAAGGTTGCGTGATCAAATGAATCCACTTGAAATGCCGGATGCACAGAAAATGTTCAGATTGAAGAAATTCCGAATGCCCAGTTTGTGAACATATTCAGATTGAAGAACCAGTGTAGTATAAACTTAATAAATGCCCTACAGCAATTTCAACCATGAATTTTTTTTCTTTCCTGTTTTCAATTTATTAGATGAAAGAAACAATGAAAACTACATTTAGATAAATGTATTTTCTAATTCAAATCAAAACCATTTAGTCATAATACATAAAGTTCCATGATCAAATCTTGCCATTGAAGGTTATGTTTTCCGATGAGTAGTTCAAAAGTAACACTGTAACTAAGATAGTTACAGGAACCATTCCAGAATTGCATTATTTACGAATCTGTAAGTCAACCAGTTACAGATCAATCGTACGCTACAGTATCGTAACTTACAGATGAAAAGCAGAATACCACCATAAGTTTCGGTGAACCAAATCGTATTCGATCACCAGGTGCCGTATTCTCGAGAAGTGATATTCGAAAACGTATACGAACCTCATTGCGCGAGTCCCTGTTTTACCTGCAAAAATGCACACCGCGCAATGAAGTTCGTATACGTTTTCGAATATCACTTCTCGAGAATACGGCACCAGGGATAAAACGAGTCGTATTAGCAGAATCTGCCCACGCCATATCGGGCAACTTGCCTGCACTTGTACGGTCTCCATAAGGAAATACCCGTTGATGGTCGCGTGATCGCTTCCAGTTCGGATGGAAATTAAAGCTTGTCGGTGGACACTTGCTGAATCGATCGATGCCATGCGACATTGAAGAACTCTTTCCTATGTCGGTTTAAAAATAAACGTTTTGTCATTTTATTTACGCACGTGTACGGTCGGTACCTTGTCCGGTAGCGATCGAGTGGTTCTCGAAGGTGACGATGGTACCTAATGGTCGATTGGATTGCTAATGTACGGTACTACTACAAAAGAATGATTTTCAGGTTATGTATAGGATTATTGAACAATGTTTTACCTGTTATGATTTTCTTCCGATAACAATCCAGTAAACAAAGTCATATAAATTTTATTCATCATGAATTACTTATATTAAAACATTGGTATTCGTCCCAAAATAAAAAAAACCATTCAATTATCCTCACAATATGTCATTCGATGATGCTTCCGATCACCCGTAGAGTACTCGTAAATATTTAACGATTTCTGTAAGTTACAGATCCCTTAAAGAGGTCCAGAATTGCAATTTTCCTGTAAGCTTATGAAAAGTTACAGATACAGATAAGCTTACAGATGAAAGCAGAATACTCCCATTAGGATGTTACGAATCGGAGTGATCAGACATTACCACAGTCTGTTTTTTATTGCATGAGGATTCAGTATTCATTAAAAATGGCGATTAACAACGAGTTTATAGTAGCTTGCGAAAAGTAGTACTTTTACAAAAAGCTTTCGTGCGGCTATAAAATAACAAAAATGTATCACACAACGCTTTTCTACTCTGTTTTTCATCCGTCCTCTACTTAACTGATTTAATGATGATCTATTCGCAGGGAATATAGCAAATAATTTAACAAGGAAACTACATTACCTATGTAAAAAAAGAATATAAGATTCAATATTCTACCAATTAAGGAATCACGAAACTTTTAATGAGAAAGTGTAGCAAATAATTTGCCTAAAAATTACAACACTGTGTAATCACTACTTAGTATGCTGGTGATTTTCTTCCTATATTCTTTTTATCCTTTAACCGTTTCATAAATGTATGTTTCCTTATTATTCTCTTGTGACTACATTCGTAAGTACATAAGTAATCTAGATAGCATGACTACCATTTCGAAAGCACTAGCAAATAATTCGGAAAGGGTATCACACCAATTACTCAACAGTTTATGTTATTATTTCTCGAAATGTATCTCCGCTGTTAGTGATCACAATCTGTATGACCATTTGGTAAGGGAGATAGCAAATAATTTAGCAGGGAAACCACACCGACTATGTCAAAAACACATTAGTCAGCTCAAGATCCTGCATATTCAACGCTCCTCCATTATTTGTTATGGCAAATTCACATTTACAAAAGGTAACTGAAGAATAGACGATCTCTTCATAGTGAAGGTAGCAAATAATTCAAGAAGGAAACTATACCACCTATGTTAGAATACAATAGTAAGTTCAAGATCCTGTCAATTCAAACAAACACGAAACCCTCCAAAGGAAAGAATAGCAAATAATTTAGCAAGAAAAAAGCACCACTACGTTTCTATATTCTGTTTGTTCTTAAAATACCTTCATAAATATATTTCACCTTATAATTTTGATGTGACTGCATTCGCTAAGTGATCACAATAGCATGACCACTATTTCGAAAGCAGTAGCATATAATTTGGCAAGGGTATCACACCAATTAATCATTGAGAATATCAATCAGCTCTAGTTCTTGCCGGTAACTTCAGTTTATATAATTATTTTTCGAATGTTGTTGAATTATTTCATGAAATGTATGTCGATATCTCCGCTGTTGGTGATCACAATATGAATCACAAAATAATAGGGAAGATAGCAAATAATTTAGCAGGGAAACCACACCGACTATGTCAAAAAACATTAGTCAGCTCAAGATCCTGCATATTCAACGCTCCTTCATTATTTGTTATGGCAAATTCACATTTACAAAAAAGGTAACTGAAGAATAGACGATCTCTTCATAGTGAAGGTAGCAAATAATTCAAGAAGGAAACTATACCACCTATGTTAGAATACAATAGTAAGTTCAAGATCCTGTCAATTCAAACAAACACGAAACCCTTCAAAGGAAAGAATAGCAAATAATTTAGCAAGAAAAAAGCACCACTACGTTTCTATATTCTGTTTGTTTTTAAAATTCCTTCATAAATATATTTCACCTTATAATTTTGATGTTACTGCATTCGCTAAGTGATCACAATAGCATGACCACTATTTCGAAAGCAGTAGCATATAATTTGGCAAGGGTATCACACCAATTAATCATCGAGAATATCAATCAGCTCTAGTTCTTGCCGGTAACTTCAGTTTATATAATTATTTTTCGAATGTTGTTGAATTATTTCATGAAATGTATGTCGATATCTCCGCTGTTAGTGATCATAATATGAATCACCAAATAATAGGGAAGATAGCAAATAATTTAGCAGGGAAACCACACCGACTATGTCAAAAAACATTAGTCAGCTCAAGATCCTGCATATTCAACGCTCCTTCATTATTTGTAATGGAAAATTCGAAAATTTCACATTTAAAAAAGGTATAACTGAAGAATAGACGATCTCTTCATAGTGAAGGTAGCAAATAATTCAAGAAGGAAACTATACCACCTATGTTAGAATAAAATAGTAAGTTCAAGATCCTGTCAATTCAAACAAACACGAAACCCTTCAAAGGAAAGAATAGCAAATAATTTAGCAAGAAAAAAGCACCACTACGTTTCTATATTCTGTTTGTTTTTAAAATTCCTTCATAAATATATTTCACCTTATAAGTTTGATGTGACTGCATTCGCTAAGTGATCACAATAGCATGACCACTATTTCGAAAGCAGTAGCATATAATTTGGCAAGGGTATCACACCAATTAATCATTGAGAATATCAATCAGCTCTAGTTCTTGCCGATAACTTCAGTTTATATAATTATTTTTCGAATGTTGTTGAATTATTTCAAGAAATGTATGTCGATATCTCCGCTGTTAGTGATCACGATATGAATCACCAAATAATAGGGAAGATAGCAAATAATTTAGCAGGAAAACCACACCGACTATTTCAAAAACACATTAGTCAGCTCAAGATCCTGTATATTCAATGTTCTTTCATATTTCGAAACATTATACATTCGATAAGGTTACCTTTCGTTAGAATTTGTTAAAATCGTAGCTTGTGACTACATTCAATTCATGTAATCCAAAAATAACAAGAATATCATTCTGTTAGACGTAGTAGCATATAATATGGCAAAGGTATCACACCAATTAATCATTGAGACTATCAATTAGCTCTAGTTCTTGCGGGTAACTTCAGTTTATATTATTCATTTTCGAATGTTGTTGAATTATTTCAAGAATGTATGTCGATATCGCCGAGGTTAGTGATCACGATATAAATCACCAAATAATAGGGAAGATAGCAAATAATTTAGCAGGGAAACCACACCGACTATGTCAAAAAAACATTAGTCAGCTCAAGATCCTGCATATTCAATGTTCTTTCATATTTCGTAACATTATTATACATTCGAAAAGGTTACCTTTCGTTAAAATTTATTGAAATCGTAGCTTGTGACTACATTCAACTCATGTAATCCAAAAATAGCAAGATTATCATTTTGTTAGACGTAGTAGCATATAATAACTCAAGAGTATCACACCAATTATCATTGAGACTATCAATTAGCTCTAGTTCTTGCCGGTAACTTCAGTTCATGTTATTATTTTTCGAATGTTGTTGAATTATGTCAAGAAATGTGTGTCGATATCTCCGCTGTTAGTGATCACAATAAGAACCACCAAATAATAGGGAAGATAGCAAATAATTTAGCAGGGAAACCACACCGACTATGTCAAAAACACATTAGTCAGCTCAAGATCCTGCATACTCAATGTTCTTTCATATTTCGTAACATAGTTATACATCCGAAAAGGTTACCTTTCGTTAGAATTTTTTAAAATCGTAGCTTGTGACTACATTCAACTCATGTAATCAAAAAATTGCATGATTACCATTTTGTTAGACGTAGTAGCATATAATATGGCAAGGGTATCACACCAATCAATCATTGAGAATATAAATTAGCTCTAGTTCTTGCCGGTAACTTCAGTTTATGTTGTTATATCTCGAAATGTATGCCAATATCTTCGCTGCTAGTGATCAGAATAGGAATCACCATACGATAAGGAAGATAGCAAATAATTTAGCAGGGAAAGAACACCAACTATTTCAACTACAAACTAGTCAGCGGAAGATCCTGCATGTTCTTTTATATTTCATATCATTGATGATACATTCGTAAAAGTTAGTAATAGAGTGAATGACGATCTCTTCAAAGTGAATCTAGCAAAAAATTTTAGAAGGAAACTGCACCATCTATGATGTAAGAATACAATAGTAAGTCAAGATTCTGTCCATTAATGAGGTCAAGAAACCTTCAATAGGAAAGTATAGCAAATAATTATCCAAGAGAATGATACCTCTACGTAAATAATACTTAGTCAGCCAATGATTTCTTTTCCGAATTCTTTTTATTTTTGAAACTCTTTCATAAAAGTATAGTATCTCCTTTATCTTGTGACTACATTCGCTTCAGTAATCAAAATAGCACGACGACTACTATTTCGGAAGCAGTAGCATATAATTTGGCAAGAGTACCACACCAATAAATCATTGAAAACATTAATTAGCTCCATTACTTGCCATTAACACTAACTTCAGATTATGTTATTATTTTTCGGATGTGATTGTAATATTTCTCAAAATGTATTCGCTGTTAGTGATCGCAATATGACTCACCATCTGGTAAGGGAGATAGCAAATAATTTAGCAGAGAAACTACAATGATGTAATGAATGGATTAGTCAGCACAAGATCCTGCAAATTCGATCTTTCTACATTTCAATAAGTCGATAATATAATATTTTACGAAATATTGTAGCTTTCACTTCGTTCTAGGTTATCAAAAATGCATGAATACCTTTTTGGAAGATAAAGCATATAATATAGCAAGGGTATCACACCAATTAATGAATGACAATAATAATTAGCTCTAGTTCTTGCCTTTGAAAAACAAATAATTCGACTTCTGATCTTTGCATATACTTTAAAATCTTATTTTGAAATTCTTTATGTTACTATCCTCGCCTTCAGTGATAAAAAAGAACAATGATCACTTGTTTGGGACGATAGCAAATAATTTAGCAAGGAAACCACACCAACTAAGTGATAAATAACCTAGTCAGCTCAAGATCCTGCAAATCCGTTGAATATTTTTCGTTTCTCCGAAGGAAAAGTAAACTTTATTAGGGTTTAGTTTGTAACTACACCATTCGGATACTCAGAAAAGAATGACCACCATTTTGAAGATGCAGCAGATAATATGGCAAGTGTATCACACCAATTAACTATTTATAATATTAATCAGCTCTAGTTCTTGCCAGATGATCGTTTGTTCGGTTTCTTATGTTCGTTTCATTCTTAAAAGTTTCATTTCGAAAAAATTTCTCATTAACCTCTAAATTATTCAGTCATTTTTCCATATTTCAATACGTTGAGGATTTTGTCTGTGTAACTATCTTCACCTTAAGTGGTGAAAACGAATAATATTCACCTTTTGTTTAGGAAGATAGCAAATAATTTAGCAGGGAAACCACACTAAAAATGTCAAATGAACTATGTTAGCTCAAGATCCTGCAAATCAGTTGAATATTTTTCGTTTCTCTGAAGGAAAAGTAAACTCTAATGGAGTTCAGGTTTGTAACTACACCATTCGGATACTCACCACCATTTTGAAAGATGTAGCAGATAATATGGCAAGTGTATCACACCAATTAACTACGTATAATATTAATCAGCTCTAGTTCTTGCCTGATAATAGTTTGTTCGATTTCTTATGTTCGTTTCATTCTTAAAAGTTTCATTTCGAAAAATGTTCTCAATAACCTTTAAATTGATGATATTTTTTCATATTTCAATACATACGTTGAGGATTTTTCTGTGTTACAATCTTCACCAATATATAATATAGCAAATAATTTAGCAGGGAAACCACAATAATCATGTCAAATGAACTACTCTAGCTCAAGATCTTGCAACATCAAGGTCATGTAATATTTCTCCTTCTTATGAGACTAAAAAAATACTCTTGTAGCTACATTTAACATTGATAAACCAAATAACATGTTTTCCTTTTTGAAAAACGTAGCAAATAATATGGCAAGTGTATCACACCAATTATGTATTAAAAACACTAATCAGCTCTAGTTCTTGCAGATGCATTATCGATGTAGTGGCAATCAAGAGATGTCTCATATAGATTAGAAAACTTTTATTCAACAAAATACATCGAAAATAATATTTTTCTGTAGCTGACTCCTCTTATAGTGATCAAGATCATTCATGTTCACAATGTCATGGAGATAACAAATAATTTTGCAGGGAAACCACACCAACTAAGTTACAAACACATTAGTCAGCTCAAGATCCTGCATCTTCTCAAGTTGAAAAAATAAGTTGAAATTCAACTAAATGAAGAGAAGGGTTATGTTCTATAATGCAACCCCATATTTGTTTTACAGCATTCACTATGTCTGATTTATCAGTTTTGCTGTTCAAGCAGTGGCATATTAAAAGGATTCATCACATAATCAGACAAAATAAACCTTATTAAGGATAACATTAACTAAGAACTCTCCAATAGTTTGAACTTTTATTGCATATATTCTTGCAGATAAAAAATTAAACATTAACGTCTCAAAAGATACATAAAATAAAGGTCTGACGCAGCAAAATACCAAAAGTTTTATAACACATTGCGCAAAACATATATCATAAAATATAATAACGTTAATAAAATTCGCAATTCATCTAAACGTGAATCGTTTTGCATCATCCAAAATCGTGAGGCTAGATAACAAAACTAAGCCTTAGATATATGCATGAGAACAATTTTCAAGGCTTACTATCGCAACACAACAAACATATATAATGTCAAAAGAAGCCGTTAGAAACAAGAAAAACAGAACGAGATGGAAAGTGTAATATTCACGATTCTAGATTCAATGCCATCGGTACGTACCAAAGAAAGACTGGATGGAGAATTCGTAGCAGTGGCTACGCCTACGCATGCACGCGAACGCGCTGGGCGATGTATTAATTAAAAGAGTGGAAGTTATTAATTGAAATATATGCGAAGATGTGTTATTATAAGAGAGAATAAGCGGTCGTAATTTGTATGGAGAAAGAAGTATCTGCCTCATCTAATAACTTATTCCAGAAGAATTAATTTGATGTAGGCACCTGCTGGTATGGGAATTTGTAGGAAAGGAAGTTTGATTGCGGGATGTAAAAAGGATTTTTCCTTAGAAATAAAAGTAGAATTACATACGATGAGAGGATATGGAAAGAAAAATAGATTGAAAAAGTTTTGTCTCTGTAATTTTATTAAATTTCAAATGGAATCGACTATTTCATAATTTTCTCATGTGCAGGATATTATTAAATAAGAGCGATCTTCAGGATGCACCGTTTTCTACCATATTCTAATCATAAGAAGCTATGCTTTTTTTACGAATTTGTTTTTCTCTAGTCTTAGAGTTTCCAGTCAGAGGGTGTTCTTCTTACCAACTTCCACGCTAATGGAAAAAATTCGGTTTTTGAAGTCATTTGAACTGGCAATGTTCTTTATACAGAAAAGCACTCAGTCATACGCTCTGAAGACGATTGTTTTCGGGAAAAATCAACTAGGGTTATTCTGAAAAACATGGTCAAATTTTGGACTGTTAGTAAAGGAATGAAAAAATATATATTTCAGTGAATTGACTACGTTTTTCAATATGAAAGTTCATTTTTTCGAAAACAATCCACTTTAGAGCGTATGTTCAGGAATACCTTTTTAGTGTAGGGTGTAGGAAACATTTTCGGTTCAAATCGGCGTCTCAAAAACCGTACTATTTCATTAGCGTAGAAGTTGGGGGGTAAAAACAATCACTAACCCCTGAAAACCTTCTCAAATAAGACGTGGGAAAAAAATTCGTAAAAAACGTAGCTTATTATTATCAGAAAATGCTAACGTAAGCTGCTTTTTGTACGATAAAAGATTCCGGGAATATTAGCAAAAAAACTTTTCATATTAAAAAAAAAATAAGGAATTCTTTATGAAATAATATTGTTTGCTGCCTTGATGTCCATGATTCCAATAATACAAAACGTGGTCAGTAATGCACAATTTTTATGTTGGAGGTTCAACTTATAATGAACAAACGGAAAAATTGCTCATTTATATATTGATTCTTGACCTCCTAAGCTCAACCTTCTATATAAGAAGAATAAAACCAGAATTGTATGTTATTTTGTGGCTTCTTTATGAGGTATAATTGTTTGCTGTCTTGATGTCCATGATTCAATAATACGAAACGTGGTCAGTAAGGCACAATTTTTATATTGGAGGATCAAATTTTAATGAAAAAATGGATAGATCATTAAGAAACAAGTTGTTACCCCCCAAATCAGTAATTAATATCAGAGAAATACTTCTGGTATTTAACAAAAATTATCATTGCGAATTCTTGATGAACTATAATTTTCTGTCTGCTGCCTTGATGTCCATGTTTCAATAATACAAAACGTGGTCAGTAAAGGCACACATTTATTTTGGAGGTTCAATTTTTCACGAACAAAAAAAAATTGATCATTTCGGTATTGATTGCTGACCTCCGTTGCATTCTCTCTCAGAAAATACAGGGCTCTATAAATGATTATAACAGCGCAGTTGGCGTTGGACTATTATAAATATTTTTATTCTGAAGTAAACCTTAATTTTAACAAACTATACTGTGAGTTTAGGCTGGTCATTCCGAAAGAAATTGAATAATGTGACTGGATTTACAAAATTGTAGGCTTTGCATAAGAAATGATATGATAAAAAGTTTCTAAAGCAACCTACAATGTTACACCTGTTATAAAGACCCCGTATCTCGTAAAGATGACAACAATAAGAACATTAAAACATAATCAATAATAAAAATCATATAATATCAATATATCAAATAAGAATCAATATAAAATTGTATTGAAAAAAATTTCGAACACCACAAAACAGGTTCTTTTTTAGTGTTAGATTTTTCCCCATTAATTTTTTCTAACATGACTGCACCAAAGGAAGTGCATCAACATGGGCAATATCCACTGCATATTTAATTGCACGTGTAATAATGCAACGTACGGAATCCCGTGCGAAAATGCAATCTGCGTTTACGAATAATTTGCTGGTATTAGCCGAGTTTAATTGTGGAAATAATTAGAAGTAAACTCCTGGGGTGTACTGTACGATATGTATAAGGGGACACTACACCACAAGCTTTTAATAGATGACGAAGAATTACACGGTTTGTGAGGATGCTGCTTGGATCGCAGCCAGGTACCTCCGGAGTAGTGTGGATAACTGGGGATGCAAATAGAATGTAACAAGAGGAAAAAACTGCAATATGCTAAGAAATGGAGGAAAATCTTTGTACTTAATGATTTTCGATGCATCAATAGTTTTAAATCAACTAGGTTATTAAAGACAGCGACTAATGGTCAAGATATTCCAACGTGAGCACAGCGAACGCGTTAATAGTTCGAGACCATTAGTCGATTGATTGATAACCGAGTTGATTACAAGATTTTTCTGACGATCTCAATATAAATTGTGTATGAATTCTTGATTGAAATAAATCTTATTTTGCACTTACATTTGACATAATTAAATTACAATGTATCTATATATGTATTCCAGTAGAGTTTTGACATTTCTCGTAGTGTTTCTGAATACTTTGTGAACGGTTGCCATGAGGATTGCACATTAAAATAGCAGAAATTGAGCATTGAAATGGGTCATTAATGCTCAATTTCGTACCAATTAAAATCACCTTTTATTTTGAGATCAAGGAAAATAGTTATTTTTGTATCTAGTGCGCGAAATGCTACTTTGGTGATCGAGAACTGATTTTTTTAACGAGGCGCAGCCCGAGTTAAAAAAAAATAGTCGATCATCAAAGTATTTCGCGCATGAGATGCAAACAAAATTTTTTTTACAAACGCTGAGCTTGATATGAAAAAAAAAATTGAACTGGTTTGAAACTGTTTTCCAAATAGAGTAATTAGGTATTATAACTATGTGCAACATATTGCAATATGTTGAAAGCAACACTCAATGTTAAAGAAAACATGGATTTCAAGAAATTTACCAAGTTAAATATAAAAAATCCCATATAGTTTACATGCAGTGTGCGAAGTAAGTATTCGCACATTACTTCGCCCACGGTGTCATAGTAACAAAGGAAATGAAAAAAGGGTCACTTCGCATATTCTTGCCAATGCGAGAACCTTGTCATTTTTTGACGTTTGTAGAAAAATATATATTTTTCGATTCTTTTGAATATTTTACTACTATTGTTCAATGTGCTACTGAATATTACCTGGATTGAAATGAGATCCCAAATTTCTTCGAAAATTATTCAACGAAAAGAAATACATACGGTATGGACAACATACTGGAACGCGAGTCAATTGTTTCAGGTTCTTAGGATATCCAAATTTGAATTATCTTTTCCATATGAGGAAACGAGCGAACGCTTCTGTCATGTATGGTAATGTTTACAATAGAAACTGACTTTGTTGATGTCAATGTCATTAACGTCACTGTTTGGATTGAGAATCAATACATATTTATTGAACATTCAGTATAAACTGAAAGATTCTAGTAAATACCAGGTGATTGAGACACTATCAATCGGCTCAAAGCCAATAAGGGTTTTGTCGAAGAAAATTAAATGAAGTAGGAAAGAACAACAAGGTCTCTTCAATCTGAATTCCTGTCACTAAGGAACCTAAGGATACGAAGAAGCTAACACAATTACCAGAAAAGGAGCATAAACGCCACTTACTTGCCCAGAACCTTTTGTGGTAAGTATAGACAAATGCACTTATAAGAAAGAATTTTGGAGAAGGGAAAAAAAATGAAAGAGAAGCAGTTCGAAGAAATTTTCCGGAAATGGATCATTCCAAAAAGTTCCCAGGAAGTTTAAACTGATCCTAAAAGTATTTGGATTTCAGTAAGAATATAATACGTCACCTCACTGACTTTCTTACAGGTCATTGTAGCCTTGGAAGCATATGATGACAATTGGCTTAACAGAAACTGACGAGTGTTAATTATGTGGGAAAAAGGGGAAAACTCGTGTTAATTCAGTTAAAGAATGCCTGGCCATTGCGAGCCTACGCAACTCTTGGACAAAAAATTTATAGGAAAAACGCGGATCTATAGTCCGTTACGAAAGGTTGAGCGTCGGTTGGCCATGGAGGAAATTTGCCATATTCCACTGTGTATCTTCAAATTTTAGGGTATGTTGTTTATCTTGTCAGATTAATACGCAATGTTGTCAAATTGCATAGAGTTCTCTAATACGTCGGAAGCCTCGTCGGACGAGGCCGGTACATTCGGCAACTTGACTTTATTTTACGTTATGGCAGCAAATACTGCCAACTTCAGATAAAAATAACAAATGCCTACTATGCTCTCAAACTTTCGTGAAACGGACTATAGCCTCCTCGTTATCTACAAGACACCATCAACACGTCCCCTCTTACTCTCAAATTTTTTCGCGTATTTCGATCGCATAATTAGACAACCAGATACCAATACGTTTTCCATTCACTATCTATCGAAAATTAATAATAATTTAGATTAGATTAGAGGAGGGGCGACAGATCAAAACCGACCTTGCGAGCACCTTGACCTTAAGATCTATTGTGCATCCCCGCGCTGTTTACCAGTCCGGCAGCAAAGTCTCAATGAACTTCACCACCTTTCTGGGGGCCACATCCATTACTTGTTCAGGCTTTAGGAACCTGGAGCCAAGATGCCGTAACCGTTTCTGGTGAACAGCTTCACACTCACATAGCAGGTGTCTAGCTGTCTCGGTGGCTTCTTGACAGAAGCGACATGTACTATCGGGCGCCTTTCCCATGTTTTTTAAGTGATACCTCACAGGACAGTGCCCAGTGAGAGCGCCCGTCAGTTTCCTCAGTTCCAATTTGCTGAGTGAGAGGACTTTCTTGGTCCAGCTCGTCGAGTGAGAGAGAAGTGACTTAGCTTGCTTTTGACCATTGGTCGTACGCCAGGACATAAGCTTCCTCTTTTGTTCCCAGTCCTTAATAGCCATTGCCTGATGACTGGCTGGGAAGCCGCAAAACGGTTCTGGTCCAGTGAAGGGGGTTGTCCCTCCTTCCCTGGCCAGTCGGTCTGCCGCTTCATTGCCGTGAATCCCGGAGTGACCAGGCACCCAGATGAGATTGACCTGGTTCTTTTCTCCGAGTAGGTTAAGTGACGTTTTGCATTCCCAGACCAACTTTGACTTCACTTGTGGAGAGTCAAGCGCTAGCAGGGCTGCTCTGCTGTCAGATGCTATATATATTTTCTTTCTTTGGTAGTTGCGTTCCGCACAGAGCGCAACGCACTCCCTTATAGCAAGTGTCTCTGCCTGAAAAACCGAAGGACAGAGACCCATTGGTATGGCTAATTGGATTGAGGGACCGTAAACACCGGCTCCGACTCGTCCGTCTTCAGTTTTCGAGCCATCAGTATAAAATACCGTAGACCCTCTGGGGAAAACTAATTCTTTATTAGCCCATTGGTCACGACTTGGGAATGTCGTGGTAAAGTTTTTCTGAAACTCGTGTCTCAAGGGGAGGTTGTCTGTGACTACATCCTGAAGCTTCTTACACTCATTTAGAATGCGGAGGTGCCCTGAGTAGTCACCAATTTTCAGCTCCCGCTCCCTTGCTACTCGGAGAGCCCATCTGGCCGCCTCACTTTCCAGAAAAATCTCTAGAGGAGGCAGGTCCAGGATGACTTGCATGGCAGCAGTTGGGCAGGAGCGAGATGCGCCTGTTACGGATAGACACGCTGTTCTTTGTAGTTTTCCTAGGGCTAGTTGTCCCGAAACTAGTTTTGCTCTTGGCCACCAAATGAGAGCCGCGTAGCTCACGATTGGCCGAACAATGGATTTGTAAATCCAATTCGTTAGTTCAGGTTTTAATCCCCACGTACCTCCGACCATCCTCTGGCATATGAAGAGAGCTCTCTGGCCCTTACTGATCACAGCTTCGAGGTGTAAACTCCAGGAGAGTTTTTGGTCGAAGATCACACCAAGATATTTGGTGTGGTTCGTTGGGGTTAGGGTGGTCCCGTTCATAGTAATTGTTTTAAGAGAGAGTTTTTTCCTCTTGGTGAATGGCAGTAATATCGTCTTTTTGGGATTTATATTGAGACCTTCTCGGAGACACCACTCGTGAGTTAAGGTTAGGGCAGTTTGCATTCGATCACTAATTGTGTCGTCATGCTTACCCCGAACCATTATCACAAGGTCATCTGCGTAACCGCAGATCTCAAACCCGCACTTGTAAGTGTTTTAAGAAGATCGTCAACGACCAGTGACCACAAGAGTGGCGATAAGCATCCCCCTTGTGGGCATCCGTCTCCGGGCGTCGCAGTAACTGAAGCTGCGCCCAGTTGCATATTGATTATCCGGCTGTTCAGCGAAGCCATAATCCAAGCAACCGTTGCCGGCTCCACTCCTCTCTTGACCAGCGCACGGTGGATGGACTTCCTTGGCGTATTCGAGAACGCGCCTTCTATGTCAATAAAAGCGCAAAGAGCAACCTCTTTGAACTCTAAGGCTTTCTCCAGTTTCCTGGTGAGGCTATGGAGAGCTGAAATCGTTGATTTTCCTGCTTGATATGCATACTGATCTTTGTGTAGAGGAAACTTAGAAAGTAAGCCCGCTCTAATATCTTGATCAATTATCTTCTCCATCGCTTTCAAGAGAAAGGAGGATAGGCTGATAGGGCGGAATGATTTTGCATCAGTCCCTGGCCGTTTACCAGCCTTAGGAATGAAGCTCACTCTCACGTCCCGCCAGCATTCAGGGATGTATCCCCAGGTGAAGCTCCGTCGAAAGAGGTCCACGAGGTCCGGGAGTATGACCTGCAGTCCCCTCTGAAGCAGTACCGGGTAGATGCCATCCCCGCCTGGAGATTTATAAGGTTTGAAGGACTCGATTGCCCATCGAACCCTCTCTTTTGTAAAGAGTTTGGCGGCAATCTTTCTGGCTCCTCGTCTGGGTGCCGAGACATCCTGATTCGGTTTATTGCCCAGAAAGATTCGGGAGCCTGGAAAGTGAGTCTCTAGCATGAGTGACAACGTCTCGTCATCTGTGCCAGTCATCTCACCATCCATTCCCCTTAGCTGCCCTAGACCATTACTATGGTCTTTTGATAAGACCTTATGTAGTCTGGCGGCATTTGGCGTGTCCTCAATGCTCTGACAAAAGGTACGCCACGACTTCCGCTTGGCATTACGCAGTTCTTTACTATATTCAGTCGTTGCCGCTCTATAAGCAGTCTTGT
This sequence comes from Propylea japonica, assembly GCA_013421045.1. Lineage (NCBI taxonomy): Eukaryota > Metazoa > Arthropoda > Insecta > Coleoptera > Coccinellidae > Propylea > Propylea japonica. Next base: position 72,343,711 of record CM024239.1, on the reverse strand, counting down.
CTTCCAGCGTCCTAGATTTAGACCATTTATTATATAGTGTGCGGGCTTTCTTACGTAGCTTTGCGAGGTTGGAGTTCCACCAGGGCACGTCCCTACTGGATGTCGACCGTTTGAGCGGACAGCTATCCTCATAAGCCGTTAAAATCCGGCTTCGGAGGTGCTCCGCAGCCAGGTCAATGCCATCCACAGAGTCCATGCCCCTGACCCCCGAAAGCTCCCCGCTGCCCTCCAGCAGACAGCGGTAAAGCTCCCAGTTGGTCCTTCTAGGATTCCTTTTAGGCTCCTGTATTATCGGCTCAATGTCGATGTCGAACCGGATTTGTCTGTGGTCAGATAGGGAAGCCTCATCTGAGACATGCCAGTTCGAAATTTTGTGATGTAGGGCTGGGCTAATAAGGGTAAGGTCCAGTACCTCTTCCCTGATTGCATTGCGGAATGTAGGTTCACTACCCCGATTTGCTACTCCCACCCCTTCAGTCATAAGAAAATCAAGTAAATTCTCACCTCTTCTGTTGATATTAGAGCTCGCCCAGACTGTGTGGTGTGCGTTGCTATCACATCCGATGATGAATTGCATGTTCAGCTTTTTGCAGTAGTTCACCAAATTGGCCACCTCCTCGGGTGGGGATGCTTCCTCCTCATGGTGGTAACTTGAAGCTATGACCACTTTGACGTTACCTCCGGGAAGACGGACATCCATAACTACTGCTGCAATGTCGCGTTGTATAAATCTGGAGAGAGGCAGATATTGTAAGTTTTGTTAATGTAGAGTGCCGCTCTGGGGGCCAGCGCCCCTTCATGATAAATAAGTTTACCTGACCCATTTGGTAGTCCTTTGATCTTGGATCCCATGACCCAAGGCTCCTGTACCAGCATTACGTCTAGGTCTTGTTTTACCAACCTCCAGAGGGCCGCATCTGTAGCAGCCTTGGCGTGGTGGAGGTTGATTTGGAGGCACCTAATGGTGTTCCTCCTTTGTGTGTTTCCACGGTTTTCCTTTATTCCGGGGAATAGGTCGCTTGTCGCGCTCCTGCCGGAGTGGAGGCGGCCTTCTGTCCCCCGGTTTCAATAATATATAATAATAATAACAACGGGCGGAATTTAATAATTGTAGCCCGCAACAACGACCACATGCCTGCATAACGAAGTCTGCATTCTTGAGATCGATACCAACCCGCTGGTCTTTCGTAACCTTTCTCGGATAGAGAGAAAGAAGAAGGCGGTCGTCGGTCGGTTCAACGTTTCCCACAATTGTTTCACGAGCTATTCGATCCGCGATGGCTAAGAATTTCCTTCGTTAACGATTCGGTCCGTATCTTTCTATGGGATATCATCGCGTGCGAAGATACGTTTCATCTGCGGAACGGAAATCGAGATGTATCGAATCTGTAGAAAGGTGTGGTTCCGGGATTTATAGCTGGTATACGCGGGTTTTTACAGGCGATGAAAACGAGGAAGATTCAGGGAGAGAGCTAAAGAATTTATCATTTTGTTAGCTTCAATGGACGTTTTCGGAAACTTACTCAGGGTTACTAACTCGATTCATCACGTGACAGATCTACTCGGATCACGGACCCAGGTTCTAAGTTTACGAAACACATCAGATTTAGGACTTGATGTGACAGTCGTTTCAATAACATAAGCAAATATTTTATGGGTTTATTTTTTCAGTCCCAGTTTATTTTCGGGTTGTCTCTAGCTTTTCTTGCATTTATTAGCTTTTGTAAAATATTTCTTATAATTTCTGGTGTGCCCTCCATGTTTAATGTTATTTTTGAGTACCTATGTTGAAGAAGTAAAGAATTTATTTTTTCAGTTCCAGTTTATTTACTGATTGTCTCTAGCTTTGCTTGGATTTATTGGCTTCTGTAAAATCTTTCTTATAATTTCTGGTGTGCCCTCGCATGTTCAATGTTATCTTTGAGTACCTATATTAAAGAAGCAAAGAAGGCTTTAGCTTTAACGCAGAAAGATCTGCATACAAAGTTATAAAAAAGTTGTTTCACATTATTTTATCGGTTCATGGAACCACACATTTTACACTGACTGAAATTCTCTTATCTTTCCATAATTTATAGGAATAGAATATGAAATTACTGAGAAAAGAGTAGAAGACTATTCCGCCTTTTTCGAATACAAAATTGAACTGCCTTGCGCATGCGGTGACTCTACAACCCTGCTCTCGTGTAGGGTTACGATAGATCAACCTGAGTCAGTGATTGAGTTAATAGCACCGTACTCTCTGAACACGGGTTGGATGTTCGGGTTAGGTAAACGAACGCGAAGGTTAGGAATCGAGTTAACCCGAGTAAGTATCCAAAAACGCCTTCTGTCTTCGACTCAAAGCTAATATGGGTGTGCCTTAGAAAACTCAAATGAGTAGGAAGGGAACGCAAGGGCTCGTTAGTCTGGGTTTCTGGTCACTCAGAAATCAAAATTAACTAAGAAGCTAACACACTAGCCAGAAAGGGAGTACAAACGCACTGGCCCAAAACCGAGGGGTCTATCACTGCGGAATTTTAGTGTACAAAATGCTGGAATTGGGAATGAATTACGCGGATATATGTAGATGGAATTGCATGGAATTTGACGGCATTATAACGGAATTGTTTGGAATTGAGAAGAATTGAATGGAATTTCAATGGAATTGAACGGTATTCTGTTAGCATTGAATGGAATTGAAAATGCGCAGAATTGAACAGAATTGTGAGGAATTGAACGGAATTGTAGAGATTTAACGGAATTATGATGAATTTAACGGAATTATGGGGAATTTAATGGAATTATGGGGAATTTAATGGAATTATGGGAATTTTACGGAATGTGAGGAACTGAATGGAATTATGCGGAATTGAAAAGAATTTTTGTGAATTTAGTGGAATTATTTATCAAATTGGAATTTTAGTGCACAAAAAATCTGCCAGTGATAGACCCCGAGGGGTCTATCACTGCGGAATTTTAGTGTACAAAATGCTGGAATTGAGAATGAATTACACGGATTTGCATAGAATTGCATGGAATTTGACGGTATTATAACGGAATTGTTTGAATTGGGAAGAATTGAATGGAATTTCAATGGAATTGAACGGTATTCTGTTAGCATTGAATGGAATTGAAAATGCGCAGAATTGAACAGAATTGTGAGGAATTGAACGGAATTGTAGAGAATTCAACGGAATTAAGATGAATTAACGGAATTATGGGGAATTTAATGGAATTATGGGGAATTTACGGAATTGTGAGGAACTGAATGGAATTTTGCGGAATTTAAAAGAATTTTTGTGAATTTAGTGGAATTATTTATCAAATTGGAATTTAAGTGTACAAAAAACTGCCAGTGATAGACCCCTCGCCCAAAACCCTACTCTTGTAGTAGTCAAATGCACCTATAAAAAAGAGCTTTTGGAGAAAGAAGAAACTGAAAGATAAGCACCCTGGAGAAAACCAGGGGGAATAAAACATCCAGAACGACAAGCTACGATTTTGTATTCTATTTAATGTCTCTCAGGATCCACTTTTTGAACTCCAAATATGAAAATATTTTATCGCACAAAGCATTTCATCAGATAACCCTAGTCAAAGTATGACAATAGTTCAAACAAATGGTTCCGATAATATCGATTTGCATTGGAACTAGACAAAAGTGTGGGTTCAAAACCAGATGACTCATGCATGCATGCATGATGCATTCTAGGAAATCCGAGTACAGTGAAATCTTATGTGTGTGTGCATGGAATTATTTTAAATTCGCGTGTTTTCGCTGTAAGCTATTATGCGATACAGTCAATGAGTAATAAAAACTGAAACATGAATTGGGAATTTCGATTTCAAGGTCGGCTTGAAATCGTCTATTTGAAATATGTATTAAAACATTCCGACTGATGCATATGTGAAACTACTGTTACAATTCTGAGATTTTTGCCACGACTTATAATTTTCGAAATTGATGAGGGCAGACCGGACCGTGGGTGGGCGTGGCGAAGGAGGCATTTGCCACGGGCGCGAACGACCTAGGGGCGCAAAATATGAAGCACCAATTTTTTTTATCGTTTTTATTCATTTTGTTTATTGAGTTTTTGGGAGGTACAGTATATTTGTGCTTAAGAACCCCTAGCGGGAAAGTTTTGGAATTGTTTTGATATCTTCCATTTTTCATGTTTTTTTTGGGTGCTGAATCCGAATTTGGAGTTGCTAACTAAAGTTCGTGACGAAACAGGAAAAAATACAAAAAGATGAAAGATTTCATTCTTGTTCAGTTTTTTGCTATTACCACCCGGAAACTATCAACTTTTCGTGAAAAATCTTTCCTTACAAAAACATAGAAAATGAAATAAATCAAAACTGCCCCCAAACCTTTCCAGCTAAAAGCACAATTCGACTGGATTATTGTGAATAAAAAGTTCTTCAAAATATATCAATAAATTCATTGATTATATTGTCAACTATGACAAACATGCGCATATTCATTGAAAAATGAATTTCTTCAAGGGCGCAATTTGAAAGCTTCCACAGGCGCTAGAATCCTAGTTCCGGCTATGGATGGGGATTGAAGTTAAGATTGAAACAAACGTTCAGGTGAAATATTATTTGGGCTTTTTTCATCATTTCTGCTTCTGTTTTCAACGTATCGGCTAGTATTTGCCAGCCCTCACGTCGTCAGAAAATTCTAGAACTTTCAACTTTCAGAGAAAGCAACTATCGACACTATTTGAAATTGTTCATCATTTTTGACAGTTCTCAGAAAATAATCGATGATTTCAATTTACTTTTGACCGAAAGTTGTTGTTAAACAATTCTTCGGTTTTTTCAGTCGGATCTTATTATTGGAGCCCAGGGGGGGATTCTTGAATTAATGTCGACCGACTTAGCAGGGAAGTTGGTCGACATTTGTCGATTCGCGAACACGACATAATTCAAGAATCGACCCCCTGGGGGCAATATCTAAATAATGTTCGCATGCGCGAAGACGACAAATGTCGACCATCAGGGAAGTTGGTCCACATTTGCCAATTCGAGCTTGTGACATTCCAATCTGCATCAGAAGAGGGCACTCTGCCATCATTCTCAAACTAGGATACACAGAGAACAATTCAGAAGAATGGAATTTGATTGTTACAGCAATGCATGTACAGGAATGTCTGATTTTTGTCTTTGAAAACAAGAATAATTTGAATTGAACCTCATCAATCTTATACAATACAAAGAAAAAAACAACCTAAAATATCCCATAACAGAAAAACATCTACAGAGAAAGGACCCGACATGATAAGGAAAAAAATATAAAAGGAAAATACAACATGATGCTGCTTACGACTAGAACCCTACAATGTTGAAGAATTCTTCAGGGGAGCTAAAACTTGGAGGAGAACAACATCTGAATAGCGGTGTCTTTAATTTTTGCTTGTTTTAATGTTGTTTCATTTCAAAGGGTACTTTGTATAGCTTTGTACCTTTATTTTAAATAAATCTATTATTATTATCATTCATGAATCGACCCCTAGATTGTTTTGAGATCAGATTATTGATATTCTATAGCCCTCACAAAAAGATTGTAATTGAATTCGATTAATAAAAGCCTGGCTTACAACTTTCCTTAGCATTATTTCATTCCTGTGGTAAACGGTAATTTTCCGACCGATGCATTACTCTACAATTCGTTATGCACGTTTTACACGAGCTCAACGTTTCGTTTATCCGATTCGAATCGCCCGGTTTTTCTTACTTCAATAAATAAACGGCTGTCGATAGCCTCTTTCTTTCTGGTCACCGAGAAACTGCACCACATATTTCGCGGCATGTTTGATAGACTCATGCATCCATGAAAGTACGTAAACCGTGAATCTTGACCAACTGTATTTTTCGAAGGATTTACATACCATTCAGAACATGGATCATCTATCGTACTTTTCGATAGTTTTCTGACTCTGAATAAGGAATCATATTCATAATTTACCATGTTATATATTCTTCCCCCCCTCAAATATTTCTGATGGGTCATTATTTACTGATGATCGCTTTGGCAAATCTTAAAAAGATACTACTTGTATTTAAAATGTCTCTTAAGAAAGTCTAGACCTACCAACCTATCAATTAATGTACGTATGGAATTTGTTTATTATCATAGTAAGACAAAAAAAGTACAATTGTTGAAATAGTTGAAAAACTAGTAACTAGCTCCTGAGCAGAAGCTTTTAAGCGAACGTTCATTGGTGGAGCAGTGAGACTATTACCTCAAGTATTATATGGGACATGAGATGGATACCCAATATAAATGCAGAATCTCAGCACAATAGGAATTATATTCTGGAAATTATTCAGAAAATGAAATAAAAAATGAATAATTTAAAAAAAATTAATTATATGGTTCTGATATACGATCCTCTTGAAATTTCGCATGAACATTCAGTATATCAATCTTCATTCACAAAATATATTTCACTCGAATCGGATATCCTGTTTTGAAAATATAAAGATTCTTTTTTTCAATATTCCAATTGAATTTTTCTACGGTTTTGTTGACACTATGGACACAAAATTTCGTATCAAATTAAGTATATCAGTCTTCATGCAGTGTTTATCAGTACCTATACCCTTTAACCAGAATCAATAATGTATCCAATGAAAAGTTAAGTATCTCGAATTTCATCTGCGAATTATCGACTCACTGTTCATCTACCTATCTATACAGTCAAATTTGAACGGATTTGTTAGCGCCAGGGAACGGTAATAAAAATCATAGATTGGATTTAATATCGATAAAAAATATCAGATTATTTTGTTTTCCTCTGTACCTAAAATAATCATTCATAAAATTCACATTCACAACCATAAAAATATTTACCACTAACGTGGTGTGACACTCTTTACCGAAGATTATAAACAACTGACGCGATAATTAGCATTGAATTGACGTAAGGTAGTCTATTTCGATAAAAATCTATACGGGGACGACCATATAGGTGTAATAAATAAATAAATGCAATGTGTGCATCAACTAACCGTGTTTGATACACAAGGAAATCGATTCACGTCGACAGTTGGACATGAATATGTAATTATTACTGAATTAACCACTTATCATGTCGTCGAGAATAAAAAATGATTAGGTATACGCGGAAGTAACTAAGAAGGAACAAAAGATTTTACAATCCATTTTAATTTATATTCAATGGAATATTGACACGTCATACAATTTTTCAAAAATGTGACAAACAGATATATGGAACTCTTAACAAGAGTTCACATTTCAAAATCTTAAATCCTACTCATTTCTCGAAACTGAGCTGGACTGAAAAAAACAACCATATTGAATTTGAATAACCCTTAAAATGTGCCTGCAGAGTGTAACAACGGATTTGGAATACAAGTTCAATAAGCGAGTTATTCAGAATAATTGAAAAAGACATTTCTCAATTTTCATTCATAACTCAAAATCCATTGAATATAGGCTGGATCTGTTTTCATATTTAGATTAGTCAATTATACTCGTATCTTTTTTTAAGAAAGGAACTTTTGACAGTGAAAGAGGAAATATTTTTTCCGCCGATCTCGAAATATGAGGTGATTTTAATGTACAAAATTGATCATTAATGCCCCATTTCAATGCTCAATCTTGGGCTATTTTAATGTGCAATCCTCATAGCAACCGTTCACAAAGTATTCAGAGCACTACGAGAGAAATGACAAAACTCTACTGAAACATAGATACTTAAAAATTTTATTATGTCAAATGTAAGTCTTGTGCAAAATGGGAATGTATTTCAATCAACAATTCATACACAATTCATATTGAGATCGTCTGAAAAATCTTGTAATCAACTGGGTTATCAATCGAGCAACTGATGGTCTCGAACTATTAGGGCCTTCGCTCCGCTCACACTTTAAAATATCGTGACCATAATTGCCGTCTTTAATAACCTAGTTGATTAAATAACTATTATTTTCGATATGTCTTGTATTGATGCCATGGGAATTTCCCATGTATTATTACACTGAACAGATCGAGATCGTATAGTTCTGTTATAACACTCGATTGAAATAATTTCTCAACAACTCAAGAATTGCTTTGAATAGAAATGTAAACGACAGGTTTCCCATTCATTTCATCGATTGTAATATTAACAACAAGAATCGTGATTTCTTGAGATATAACGGCATTGTCATTCCTGACCCCTTCGATGATATCGACGATTGATCGTGATCGATTGATTATGCCTCTCGATCTCTCGACTTGAATACCATTTGATATTCATTGACAAAGACCGTAACGAGATGAAGAATGCATCCCTGTAAATTCGCAATAGTAAACGATTAACATCCTTCAATGTTATGCTCTATCATTATGTATAATGAGTATGTTGGGAATAGCTATTTATGATAGAGTGTTAAAAGTGACGTTTATTTTGTGAGTGAAAAAGTTTGTGAAATGAGCGGAGCGAATTGAACAATTTCACGAAAAAAAACTTTTAACACAAATACCATACAATGTTTTTGTACAACTGCCCTATTTTGATAATGAAAAGGGCGAATTTACAATGACAATAAACTTCAAAATGATATGAGTGTTAAAAATGACGTTAATTTAACGTGGAAGCGCCAGCGCGTTAATAGTTATTTAATAAACTAGGTTATTGAAGACAGCGACTAATGTCAAGATATTTTAATGCTTGAGCGGAGCGAACGCGTTAATAGTTCGAGACCATTAGTCGCTCGATTAATAACCGAGTTTATTACAAGATTTTTCCGACGATCTCACACTGAATAGTGTATAGTTTCTTGCATAAAATACATTCTCAATTCGCCACAAGACATACATTTGACGTAAAGGAATTTCTATGTTTCTATGTTCCAGTAGAGTTTTGACATTTCTCGTAGTGCTTCTGAATACTTTGTGTACGGTTTGCCATGAGGATTGCACATTAAATGGCTAAAAAATTGAGCATTAAAATGGTCATTAATGCTCAATTTCGTACACATTGAAAGCACCTTTTATATTCGGGTCGGCGGAAAAAATATTTTAAACACGCCTCTCGTGAACAATTTAGCATTGTTTGCTGTCTTTAAAAGTGTAACTTTTAATGGCAGTTGTACAAAAAAGAAATTGTTTCTTGGTAACTGAAAATTGATATTGAATTTGTTCGCAAAAAGATTATTCGCTTGGCCTAAAGATGCGTAAGTATTTTTTTGTGGTTCTTCCACAATTTACATCTAACTCATAATAGTAGAAATAGAAATCAAAATTTTGAAATCCTGGAGCCATATTGATCTATTCTATTCATTTGTAATTCAATTTCTCTATTTGAATCTTAAATCTACTCTGCGAATTGAGGAGTAGGTCCTTTTAACTGCACATCAGGACTTTGACTATCTGGGTTTTTTTTATAATGGATGAAGAAATGTGTTATTGTTAGTTGATAAACTAAGTGAAATGGTCAAAATACATATAGACTTATCTCCCGCAGAACAGGAAGGTATAAATTTCATCATAATCGGCCAAAATAATCGGTTAAATTTAAACCGACGATGAAAGAAGTGCAGAGACGTTTAAATATAGAGCGTTCTACATTTTTTTATTTCTTTACGATTTTCCGTTATGACGAGTTAGAAATGCCACAAGATGTTTTTTGTTTACAGAGGCGTAAGATGTGAAAATTAAGAAAAAATACCAGCTGTTAGTCGTGAAACTTATTGAAGAAAATTTCAAGTTGTTAACACTAATGGGAGTAAGTCGTAAGCGAGAAATCGTTTTAATTCTTGATTGCAACACTATTTTAAGGAACCAGGCATTCAGTCTGAAATTGAACGTGAAAATCTTCAAAAATAATTTTTTTCGCGAAAAAAAAGAAGCAATACTCAAATTTTATTAAATCAAAACGATTACGCATTATTTTACATACACTGTGTCCGTAAAGTATGGCAAAAAATTCATTTTTAGCTAAACAGACCAGTTAAGAAATAATCCTGAAACACGTCGATTTTTAATTTATATTTCACCGTATCATAAAACTAGTAAAATCTTCAGAATTGTGTGTTTTTTCATTTGCAATCTGATCGACATTGAAAGTTGTCAATATTTATAGAGATGTTGATTTATTTAATTCTGAAATTTCCTGATGTCATTTCTTTCTTCAATAATCAATCCAAATGATCTATTTCTATGTTTCAGCGACTGGGAGTGAAAACCTATAAAGTTTAAAGAAAACTGGGGGTGTTCCACGGTGACGTCATTACTAGAAAGTAAGTCACCCTAATATTAGATTATTATTAAATACGGTAAATTAAAATGAAAAATCGACGTGCTTCAGGATTAGTTTCTTAAAATGGTCTGTTTAGCGATGAAATGAATTGTTCCATACTTTACGGACACAGTGTATAACAAGGGTTGAATTTCTATCGGAGCCAGGTTCAATCGGAAAAAAGAACATTTTTCGATCGGCATTGAACCAGGCTGCGGAACGACGAAGCGATGACGCACGGCTGAGAAGGACATTCCGATGTAGCGGCGTCGAGGTTATCGATCCTCCCACGATACGCCCGACATAACACTGCGTCCTTTAGACTTCGATTACGCCCTTCCAAAGATGACATTTCACGTTTTGAACGCCACCATGCCCGACTACTTTCTGTTCGCGAAAGATCGCAATGTGAAATACACGGATATACACTTTTTAAAATAGCTTTTTGATATTCCTGAACGCGTATTATAAGCCGAAGTCAATCCATGGTCCAATAAGAAATTTTTAAGTTTTTGTGTTCCCCAGGACTCAGTTCTAGGGCCGTTCGTTTTTCCACTTCATATGTGGAAGTGGATTTGAGCCGAAGAAACAAAGATAGACCTAGAACAAATACATTTCTTATTGGTTTCTTTTGTGTAGATATTTTATTTCATAATACAAAAAGGTTCTGTCTGTCCCTTCAAAGAAGTTGAAGACTCTTTCCTGGAAAGATCATCAGTGTCCTCATTCCTCCTGATTCACGAGAATCCTGGAATCCACATCTAGGAGAGTATTATGAGCTGAATCAAATTGATGTGAAACAAATGATATGCAGTTAGTTGAAAGAAAAAGTAGTTTTTATTATACAGGCTTTCTAAACTAATAAGAGGGACTTCGGGAGATGATTCCTCGATGCAAATAAGCAGGGGTAGTTCGTGTAATTTTTTTTCGAAATCGACCTCCCTTCCAAGATACAGCCTTTGGAAGGCAATGACGAGTGGACAGTTTTTAATTTTTTTACGGTTTTTTAATAAGTCATAAAACTATACATACTATTTTTTCAGATGGAAATTGCAGAAAGAATCATAGAAAATCTTTTTTCTTCTGTCAAAACCAATTTCGAGCATAAAAATATAGAATATCTATTCTATTCTATGGAACATACGATGAAATGGAACGAACAGTGATGATAACTGCTTATAATTTTTTTTTATTTTTTCCGAGTAAATAATCGACTGTATCGAAAATTTGCAAGAGACTTTTCCATCTCCAGATTGAATGGGAAACCATAAGAGAATTTCATTTTTCGAAAATCTATCCCACGAAAACAATTTTTGAAGGAAACTTATAAGGGGTTGTTATTTACAAATTTTGTGGGGAAAGAGGGAAACTCTTGTTAACTTAGTCACAGAATGCCATGCATTGCGACCCTGCACAAAGATGACCTGAAGAGCGATAGTCCGAGAGCTGGCACGAATTTAGGGTAGGTATTTGAGGCAAGCTGAAAACTTGTCAGATACCTCTCCTATTATATCCCAACTCGGGATTGCAGACCTGGGGGTCGATTCTTGAATTATGTCGTGTTCGCGTATCGACGAATGTCGACCAACTTAGCAGGGAAGTTGGTCGACATTTGTCGATTCGCGAACACGACATAATTCAAGAATCGACCCCCTGCTGGTGAGTAGCGGGGCTAAATCAACCCCTACATTTTTTTTATTTTTTTTCCCAAAAATATTTTGAGGCAATACGCAATTTATATATGTTGCAGTGTATGCTTTATAAATAATAAAAAAAAATAAGCCAGATAATTAATCGGGGTTTTAACATTGCCAGACGCGTGAAAATATAAAATTAAAAATTATAAAAAAGTTTTGAGGCAGCTTGAAATTTTATGGAGTGTTATTTATAACTCAAAAATAAGATTCCAAAAAACAGATCATTTCGGTAAGGCTTTCTACGTGCCAGGCCATTAAAAATGTAGGGGTTGATTTAGCCCCGCTACTCACCAGCCAGGTCTGCAATCCCGAGTTGGGATATAATAGGAGAGGTATCTGACAAGTTTTCAGCTTGCCTCAAATACCTACCCTAAAATTGGTGCCAGCTCTCCTACTACGAGCAGTATCGCAGCTCCGAACAGTTCTGATGAAATGTGAACCCTTCCACAATTGACAATCTACTTTTATTTTCAGAATTGGCGCAGTTGATTAATAGGAGTTCAACTGCAATTACTATTACTGTTGTTTTTTCTGTCATCCTGCGAATTATCGCAATCGTGGTCTGAACGAGTTGTCATTACGAAATTTCACAATAATATCATTAAAAATAAATATGTTCATTACATCGCATAATGAGAACTAATTTATCCGCATGGAATAAATTATTTCAATCTCAAATATTGATTGTATCAGCTTAATAAGCTACTTATGATGTTGGTATACCTTTAGAGAGTTTGGAATTAGAATAACGAAACATATTGCGACAGTAATGAACCTTTCTAAACTTTGACAAGATGAAGATTGAATTTCTCATTGTTGTCCAAGTGATATATTCCTTTATTCTTTAACAGTCCACAATTGCGAAGGATTTCTATTCGAAACGATACAGGGTGTTTGGAAAATGCACATGATCCCTCAAATATGAAGCAGTTGACATTACCAATGAATTTCGGTAGATGTTACGTTTAAAGCTGTCATTTCTTGACATTTGACAAGTAGAAACTACTCCATTAATGAAAATGAAACGATCCACGCTTCAAGAAGGCATTGAAATTATTAAAATTCACTATAAAATGGTGAAAATTTGGCAGAGACGGTTCGTAAAACTCGTCGTCGTGAAGCACTTTGTCGGACCGCAATAAAGAAGTTAGTGGATAAATTCGAGCTGTTGGGACAAGTTAGTGATGTGAAGAATCAAACCCGTGCACGTCGCTCAAGAATAGCCAAGAATATTGCTGCTGTAGCCGAAAGTGTTGAAGAAAACCCAGGTTTTTCCATTCCTCGTCGTTCCTTGGAACTAGGCATTCCACAAACGTCATTACACCATATTTTGCATAAAGATTTGGGTCTTAAGGCTTATGAAATAAGTTCAGTTAACACAAGAACTCAAGCCGTGCCACACAAGCGATCTTTTGCGGGAAAAGTTTCCGGATCGTTTCTCGAAGAGGTGATCACAATTGACCACCAAGATCTTGTGATTTAACACCTTGCGACTTCTTACTTTGGGGTCACGTGAAAAAGAAGGTCTACGTCAATAGCCCTGCAACGATTGAAGACCTCAAAGATGGAATTCGTGAGGCTATCGAGGACATAGGGCAGCCACTTTGCTTTGGTTATAGAAAATTTCATTAAAAGGATATGGTCCTGTAAGCGTGGTCATGTTTTTTTTTCTTTGAATTTCAAAATAACACCTTTTATTGGAAAACCCTTTATATGCGATGTTTCTCAGTGAGTATCCGCATAGTTTATCCCAATCGTACCATTCGAGAGTGCAAGTGGATGACCAGGCGGAATATGTTTGGTTTATTATCGAATATTTCTCCTCAGGGAAACGATACTATAAATTCCTTCAAAGACAAGTGCGCAGAATGTAATATGACAGCCCTGATGCTGTCTGCCTCTCTAAAGGAAATAGTTGAAGATTGTTGTTTCGAAATCTCATTCTCAAACGGTCATCAACATAATATATCGTAGTAAATCTCGTAATTAATAGCCAACACTTCTTTCACCTTCTTCGTTCGGTTCAGTGAAAGTAGTCGTAGTAATATTTTTCACTCTTGATTTTTATCACGCGCGTCGGACGGTGGATCACGTGACCTCCTTAAAAACTGGGATCAGCAGCATCATAGCGTGTAGCCTTCTAGATGTTCGATTTCGCGTTCTTATTGCCGAAAGCCTAATGTTCTCGTTTTACACAAGTCGTTGTCTTTTTTTCCATTTCTTCGTTTTCGAACTTGACAGGTTGTTTCTGTTTCCGAGGACGAATAAATAACGAACAGTCGGTCCATTTGTAATAGGGCAGGATAGGAAACTTTCACGATTTGAAATGTCGGAACAATGAGAGGAAGGCTATTGTTTACAGTGGCGGCGTATACAAGTGTCCGAGGAAGGTTTGAAACAGAAACCGAAATACCTATGATAGTTCAGTGTTCTGATATGAAGAATTTAACTTCTTGACGGATACGGAATGACATGCGACTTGAAATTATCAGGGTACATGTATGCGGGCTAAATCAACAAAATTGCTGAAAACCTCAGAGAACCCCAAAAAGGAAAACTCCTGACAACAGCCAGAAATCGATTGAAATATAGTCTGGGAGGATTATGCATTTCTAGAAAACTTTTTCAGGTTTTCACTCTCAGGCTCTGAAATAGAAACAATTAAAAACTTTTTCAATTAAGATGATATGCTCCTGCGTAAATCCTTGAACTAATTTGTCAAGAGCAAATTGGTTTCGAGAAAATTGTTGCAAACATAAGAACAACATCAAAATAGAGAAATATAAAAAAATCACAAATCGCTGATCATGTATGTTCAAATGCAGAGATCATATGATGAACTGGAACAACACAAAGATCCTAACGACCGAACCTGATAATTATAAAAGGAAAAATAAAGAATCCACAGGTATTTTGTTAGATGAAGTAGATAATTTCGCTAATTGTTCTGTTGAAAAGATCGTATTTGGATTGATTTATTGAAAAACTAGCGACCCGCCCCGGCTTCGCACGGACATCACATTAGAAACCTCAAAAATAATAGTACTTCTCTCCACTATTTAATGGATGTTATTATACATATAAACCTTCCTCTTGAATCACTCTATCTATTAAAAAAACGCATCAAAATCCGTTGCGTAGTTTCAAAGATTTAAGCATACAAAGGGACATGGGGACAGAGAAAGCGACTTTGTTTTATACTATGTAGTCAAGAAATGACATCAGGAAATTTCAAAATTAAATGAATCAACATCTTTATGTGTAGACAACCAATGTCAATTAGACTACAAACGAAAAAAGAAAATTTCCTAAGATTTTTCAAGTTTGTCTTTAGAAGGAGTCTGATATAGACACCGAAACGTTACGTTATCCTTTTCATTTATTTCCTTTTTTTGTTCTGCTGTTAGGCAAAAATTTTTTCAAAAACCAATTGCTCCTGACAAATTAGTGCAGGGATTTACGCAGAAGCATTTCATGTTATTCGAAAATTTTTCATTTCATTTCTAACTCCGTTAATTTCTCTGACCACACTCTATATAATTAGTTAGATACTCACCTGAAGAAGTAATGTTTTGACAATACGGCTGAATACAAAAAAATAGACCGAAATTGAAATGTGATTATTTCTTGACCAATTCTACCATTTACGTCAATGATGACTAATGCATAAAGATTCAAAGTCTGTATCATCCTCAAAGTAAACGGTCAATTAAAGAAAACTCTTCTCCCGACAACTTTCAAACGAAGAAATCTCTTACAATAAGCAATAACAGTAATCTCGAACAATTTCACGAACAATTTAACACGTACTTTTATAATATACAGCGTCCAACCGAAAACATCTAGAGTACACAACGAAAATGAACTGTTTTCACCTTTTTGAACCTAATGGCCTCGTCTAACGTCCATAAAAGACCAGTAAAACTGTAAAAATGTCCGAACGTACGTGAAATATCTACAGGGGACTATGAGGTCTAATCACCTTCTTCATACGCCGTCCATTACACATCGTGATTTATTGTTTGTACAGAACGAACCATTATTCTTCTTATTCAGCGGTGCACAACATTTACAAAATGCATTGTTATTTATACATTCTTTCGATTAGAACAGTGCCGTTCGTCGGCGCTTTTGAGAATAGAAGATTGAGTGCACGGAGGAAGATGTACCGGGTGTCCTAAATTCGTTGTTGTCTTATGAGGGGATTTCAGAAACCCGATGAGCTAGAACAAAATGAGTGGCACATTTTCGTGCTCGATTTTTCAAAGAATTCATTTGGTGGAAACCGCAACCTTCCAAGTCAAACCGTTTTCGACGAGGGGTCTATCACTGCGGAATTTTAGTGTACAAAATGCTGGAATTGGGAATTAATTACACGGAATTAGATGGAATTGCATGGAATTTGACGGCATTATAACGGAATTGTTTGGAATTGAGAAGAATTGAATGGAATTTCAATGGAATTGAACGGTATTCTGTTAGCATTGAATGGAATTGGAAATGCGCAGAATTGAACAGAATTGTGAGGAATTGACGGAATTGTAGAGAATTTAACGGAATTATGATGAATTTAACGGAATTATGATTAATTTAACGGAATTATGATTAATTTAACGGAATTATGGGGAATTTAATGGAATTATGGGAATTTTACGGAATTGTGAGGAACTGAATGGAATTAGGCGGAATTGAAAAGATTTTTTTATGAATTTAGTGGAATTATTTATCCAATTGGAATTTAGTGTACAAAAAACTGCCAGTGATAGACCCCTCGGTTTTCGAGCTATTAGAAAAAATGGAAGCAAGCCCTGAGCAGGAGCTTCTGAGCGCTCGTTCTCTGGTGGAGCATAGGACTATCATCTCAAAATTCTGTATATGACTTGAAATTGATACTTTATATATAAACAATTAAAAATATTCAATTCT